>KE152996.1:141584-159173 GCA_000411095.1 Aethionema arabicum
CAGGTTTACTTAACAGAGCAGCACCCATTCCTCCTTGAATAGAGAATGCTTTGGGACAGCCCATATTAATATCAATAGTTGCAACGTCTTTGCAACTAAGTAATGAAAAAAGAAAAATGTTAATATCTAAGCTTCTTATAACTTCATTTAAAAAATGAATAAACTTACACAATCTCAGAAGCCTTTAAAGCCCTAACAGCATCAGAAGTACCCATTTGGAAAACCACCCTATTTCTTTCTTCATCACATGTGCTAAAGACGACATTATCAGTCCCTTTCTCGACAAACTCAGTTGTCCCAGCAACAACTGTAGAGGGAGAACTACAATAAGAATATGAGGATCAGGGAGACCCACGATAGAAGCCTATTTGATTCATGAAGATAAACAAAGGAACATCAAAGAACATAAGTTTCTGCTAGCAAAATCTATAAAAGCAATCCAAAGCAATGCATTGTTGATAGTTCTAGATAGACCTGAAACAAGTATAAAAACAATCCATATTGACTGATAAACAAGAAAAATCATCTCAAGCCTGATGCAAAATCTCTTGCTGGTTAGTAATATTGCAGCATATTAAACCTAAATAGCAAATTGCCTCGTAGGTGTTTTGACTTTGATACACAGCAAATTAAAACAAAGGTTTCCACTGGTTTGCATAGCAAATCTTAACAGTTGTTGTTCCGAAATCATTCGTACAATCGAAGATGCAATTCCAAGCTGATTAAAGAACAAATGAACAACGCAAGCAAACAAGCCAATTCAAATCAAAATCAAATTCACGCAAAAACCATAAGAAGCTGATTGAAGTTACCATTAATTCGGCGATTGCATTTAACAAGTTTATGATCGATAATCTCTTCACCGTAAGTAATATCAGCGCCATACTCCGCCGCTAACATCCTGAAAGACAGCGTCCCCTAACCACAATACACCTCAGCTATAGCAAACCGAAGCGAGAGTATATAAATAAGAAAACAAGAGACCAGTTTCGATTTGGACTTACCACACGAACCATGGGAGCAAGTACAAGCTTGTTTTGGTAATCCATCTTCGTCGTCGTCCTCTTCGTGGCAACGTCAAAACGTAGCCACGAATAGAGACGCCGCTAGATCTGCGCAAAAAATCTGTTGTTTCACTTAAACATTCTTCGATCTATTTCTTCGTACGCTTTGGTTGGGCCTTGGTTAAGCCCATTATATTAAAACAAGCCTATCTGGGCCTGAAAAATAAATTAATTAACTACTTTCATTAATTAATTAAATTTAATATATTCCAATACAATGAAGAAAAGTAATAAATTTCATCATTTTACCTCCAAAATCATTAATTAAATCTACCTTTTTTAAGAGAAAAAAAAATTGTTATACTGAAATTGCTTTCGTGTTTCATTTTCTATCAACATTTTAAATTTATTTTTTGAACGTTTTAATAAATAAAGTTTCTAAAACATCAAATTAGTTTATATTGACTACATAAAAGAATTTGTTTTTACAATTGTTTAAATTTAAAGATGACAAACCTTAAAAACTAAAAATAATTTTTTTATTTCTCCATTTATAAAAACCAATTTCATTAAATAAAAAACTATATATTATACAAACTTACAAATCAAAATTGGATGGAAAATGAAGTTTAACGAATCCATTTCCAAGCTCTGTTCATAATCTCATCCTCTATACAAGGTTGCAATGACCACATTAGAGTGTAAGTCTCCAATTCATCAGATGATGACTTCAAACTAAGCGCTTTAACAATCTTTTCCTGCAAACACAAACCATTCAGTTCAAGATTCTTAAAGAGTTTCCAGACAAAACTGAAGATTTATAAGTTCAAAATCTCAAACCTGCATCATGTAGTTCTGCTTCACCATACTGTAAACTACTGCAATAAGTGTAGCATACTCTGTGATTTCCATTTTTTTAGTGAAAGGTACAGTTTCATTATCCTAAAACAATTAAATCCAAAACATTTATCTCTCAAACAACTTAAAAAGAGATTGTTCTTGGTAAAGACAAAAAACTCAAGAACAGGTTTTGTTGATTTCTTACCTCATCAGTTGTTACTTGTTCCAATTCATCATCACTTGATTTTGTATCTTTGTCTTGTAATCTCAGCATGGAAGTTCTTGTGGCAGGTTGGATTGCAATGGCTGCTTTGTTGGTGAGAGACTCTAGCTCATCTAACAAGCTTTGGGCTGCAAGTTTGCATCATAGAGATAACATGACATTATTACTTACAGAAATCAAAGTGTGAAATGGTATGGAACATTAAACAATGCAAAAGAAGCAACAGAAACAGAGTAATATCAGTAAGATACTGGTAAGTGTGATAAAATAGAGAAACAAGCAATAGAGACCGAACAATATTGGGATAAAATAGAGAAAACTGATGTTACTGCACCTAGGAAAGGCTTTTGTTTCGTAAAAAGATGGCGGCGAAAAACCCTCTAAACTATCCGTTTTTGGCGAAACAAACCCTAAACTATTAAGTTGGCGAAAAAACCTCTAAATTTTGTGTTTCTGGCGAAAAACTCTAAACTATCAAGTCGACAAAAAAACCCAGAACTTTGTTTTTTTGGCCAAAAAAACCCCTCAATTAAATTGATCGTTAAATTACCGTTTGTATCTAATTAAAAAAACGATATGTTTAAACTATAAAATTTTTATTTTAATTAACTGCAGTTATTAACTTTTACACATCGTTTTATTTAATTAGAGATAAATAAATGATTTAACGGTTAAATTAAGTTTTTTCGCCAAAAAGACAAAGTTTAGGGGTTTTTTTGGGCCAGAAAAATAAAATCCAGGGGTTTTTTCGCCTACTTAATAGTTTAGGGGTTTTTTTGCTCAAAAATAAAGTTTAGGGGTTATTTCGCCAAAAACCCATAGTTTAGAGATTTTTTCGCCGACTTGATAGTTTAAGTTTTGTTTAGCCAAAAACAGATAATTTAGGATTTGTTTCGCCAAAAACAGATAGTTTAGAGGTTTTTTTGCCGTCATCCCTTCCATAAACAAACAAAAAGAATACTATTTTACCTTTGATAAGGTGGTCTGAAAGAGCTGATAGGGATGCATTCACTTCTTGTTCCAATATTGTTGTTTTTTGATTGATAAGAAACGCAAGAACAAATCATGAAACAGAAGAAGAAGAAGATGATCAACATGTAAACAGAAACTAAAATGTTGATGAATTAAGAGACAGAGAAAACTATGAGATTTGTCAAAAGAATTGAGCAGC
Organism: Aethionema arabicum; assembly: GCA_000411095.1. Taxonomy (NCBI): domain Eukaryota; kingdom Viridiplantae; phylum Streptophyta; class Magnoliopsida; order Brassicales; family Brassicaceae; genus Aethionema; species Aethionema arabicum. The sequence continues at coordinate 144,823 of KE152996.1, forward strand.
TTACAAGTTTTTGTGCTTTGTGTAGCATCATGTATGTTTATACATCCAGCTTCTATATATGAACTAAGCCGTTTTGTTTCATTCTTCTTCATAATGTTCTCTATTAGCTTAGATGAAGTGATTATTGGAGGGCGTTGAAGCAAGCCTGGAACAAGAAACTTTATAATACACAAAGAAGAAATGAAAAACCCCGCATTATGATGATGATGATAGCACAAAGAAACGTACTTAGTCCTTGACGAAACCCTAGAAGATAGCTATGAGCAGCATTGCCTAGTTCCTCAAGCTTTGTGATCCTATTATCATCACAATAACTAAGATTTGATCATCATAGAGCCTAAACTGAGCATAATCAAAGCGAATCAAGTAAAAACAACTTACACAGTCATAAAATCTCTGAAAATCTCGGAAACTTTTTGACTCAAATCGCTTCTCACCTCCATCTCTTTGTCTCTCTCACTCTAAAAACCAAACTTAGACGGAAATTTTCTGATTCAGACGGAGAATTTGATAACTGGATCACGTCCAAGGAGAATTTCTGATTCCGAGCTTTGTATTCACCCGAAAAACAGGATTTGCGGAAGAAAATTATGAGATGTGATTTCACTCATTGGCTTCTCTTTCGAAGACGGTAATTTGTACAAAATAGAAACTAAGAATCTGAAAAGGATCACGTACAAGGAGAATTTCTGATTCCGAGGGTTGTAACTCACCGGAAAACAGGATCTGCGGAAGAAAATTGCTTCAAATTTGTTCTGTTCCGTTCAACGATATCGGCGACGGCGCGGCTCCTAACCCTTCGCGTTTCAAAGAATTCATATTTGGGCTTTATATGTTAAGCCCATAACTCAAACGAGATTATTTGGTAGACTAATTGAATCTCATAATTAATAAATATTTAATTGGGATAAATTAAAAATTTGGTATGATCTTAATTTATGCTTATACCATGTGTAATAATGCACTAAAACACTATATTTAGTGTAGAATATTTTTTAATGATACACTATATTTTACCCTGAATATTGATTTTTAGTCTTTTGTGATATTGATTACACTAAAGCACGACATTAAAAACAAAAAATTTGTATCTTATAATATAATTAAATAATGTTTATTAATTATAATATTCTTTATTAATCAGTTCTACTAAAAAATAGTGTTTAAAAATTGATTTTATGTATTAAAATATTAATTATTAATAGATTTTATGTTAATTAATTTTTTTTAATGTAATATTTGGTGTTATAAATGAATAAAAAATAACATTTATCGGAAAAAACACTATATTTAGTGTAAAAATCACCCCAAATACAGTGTTAAATGCCCTTAAAGAAACAAAATTAAAACTATATAATGAATGTACAAACACTAACATTTGAAATTGAAATAACTCAAGTTTCAAATTAATTAACAAATGATCAACTTTATATATATACACACATCAATCAAATCACAATATTCAAATACCGTGGAATTGCTATACAAAAGAGAAGAACAAATAAGATAAATATCATCTCAAGACTTAGAGGCAATAGAAAAAAAAAACTTTGCCTCAGAAACTCACTTCAAGCTTCGAACACACGTGTGATGTAAAGACTGATTTTTATGTAGTCAACGTTGTGTTTTGTTGTCTCTTCCTCTATACAATTTCGTGTGACTTGTCTTTTGTCCGTACGAGTTATTGTTGTTGTTCTTGACGTTGTTTCTGGTACCTGAAAGTGGACTTGTTCCGTATAGTTTTTGTTGGTTTCTTGTACCATTAGATGGTGCAGTACTTTTAACGGTACGTGGGGTGTTGTATGAAGTAGTGTGTGTAGCGCTTCTTGAAGAGATAGCTCGAGGGCTTCCGAAGAATGGTTGTGTAGGTGTTGTAGTGTTGATGAGTGAAGCTCGTGGACTGTTATATGGACTTGATGTGTTCACCAATAGTTCCTGGTGACGAAAAACACAATAACAATCGTTGGTTGAATCAATAACAAGAGATTTTAACAAATAATTATTACCTACTAAATTATTACTTTTTAGATTTTAACAAAGGATTATTACAGAGATTCTTTGGATTTGAAAACTAAAATGAAAGATATTGTTTTCCATTGTAATCTCCATTTTTTTGGGATTATGGTGAAACTGAAACATCCCATGATCTTTCACACTTTTTGTGAAAAAATATTTTGCTTTTTAATTTAGTTTTTTAAATTTCAACCTTTCAAAATCCGTTTTTTTTCTAACAATAACTAAATTAACTCCATAATTGCTTGTTACTGTTCCATGACAGAGGAGGCAAAAAACCAAATTTTAAAATGATGGAGTTAAAAAAATGTTTTTTTCGTGAAAAAGGGAAAAAGTAAAAAATATTTCACCATAATCTTTTTTTTTTCAAAAATCTTCTTTAAATTTGAAAAACGTGAGTTTAAATAAAAATATGAATGAATCGCGAAAAAAAAAATGTGAATGAGGAAAGAAAAAATAATAATAAAAATGTGAATAGTAACTCTTAAAGTTTAAATTATTTACTCCTAGTTTTGAAGAAAAAAGTGAAGAAATCTTATGTTCAAAAAAATTTTTCCAAATTTTCTTCAAATTGGAAAAAAAAAATATGAAGAACGAAATACCATTGAAAAAATATGCTAATAGCAAATATCCAGGTTCAATCCGGGTTAAAACATGATCAAATATACGAAAAAAGAGAAAACAGAAGAGTGTTTAGATACGTACCCTTTGAGGCTGATAAAAACTTGAACCTAACCGTGGAGAAGAATTGTTAACAGTCTGTGGATACGAGACTCGACGATGACTAACTCCAGTCTCAACTCTTGAAGCTGGTCTAGCCCCAACCCAACCATCATAGCTTTTCCTAAGATTAACAAAAGCTGGTGGCTGAGGATGATGACCCATGAAGTAGTAAGAACTATGATGTTCTTGTCTACATAAAGTAGGAGTTGGAGCCCATTGTCCTTTAGAAGAGTCTTGATAGCTTTGGAAAGTGCAAGAAGATTGAGAAAACGTGTGACCAACGAATGGGATATTCGCCGGTATAAAACTCGGTGTCGGTTTCCGGTAAGGAAGTCCGGGATACGACGCCGTCATACTCCAGTCTTCGATTGTGATTCCTTGTTTTGCAGCTAGTTCAAAGACTTGTTTCTCTTCAACTCCTAAACCCATAAGTAAATTCCAGAGATTTCTTTGAGCTTCCCTTTGATTGTAAATGATTTGATCCCTCATGGCCATTTCGAATTGTAGTTCAGTGTTACCCATCCCCTAGATTTATAAGAAATACAATAAAATGTGAAATCATTAGTGTAAGAACCTCAAAATGTGACCAGAGAAAATTATGTCACTCACCAAGAGCTTATACTGATTAAGAATATGCAAATACGTTTTGTTTCCGTTGTTATTTATTGCTTCATTAAGCATATCTTGGAGCTCGCAACGATGTTTTTCATTTTCTTCAATTTCCTGTACAAAAAAAGAGATATAATATAAGTATGACGACAAAGATTAGTTGCAAAGATGAAAATAGATAGTTACTCTCTGGTAGTTAACGCCAGCTTCATCATTGTCACGTATGTTATCAAGTATTACTTGTCGTCTGCTGCTTAGAACTTGAACAATATCTTTTTCTGTCGCCTGTAAAAGAAAAGAGAGGATGATATAGTACTGCAATTTTATGGAACCTTGGATCAAGGGAAGTTTGTAACCTAACCTGTTTTGCAATGGCATCATCAAGATGCTGAAGTTCGGTGCGGTTTCGGAGATTAGTTTCCTCAAGCTCAAATAATGCCTTTTGTAAGTTAATACGTTCCTGAACATTTTCACTGATCTGGTGGCTTAAACCATCTAACCAAGAAAGTTCACGTTCAACGCCTCTTTCAAAGGGCTTGATGCTTAGCTGTGATTCTTTTTCTGCTAGTTGCTTCTTTAGCTGACAAACCTCATTCTGTGAAACCAAAGCTCTGAGTTTATGTACTGCTACTATAGCCAATTGGTAACAAAAGTAGATAAGAGTAGTTAACTTACTTGAAGATTGTCTATCATTCGTTGGTAATCGGACATGTGTGTGTCGATGGTACCGATATTTTTCTAAAGAACATGAAAAGAGATTAGTAAGAATCTGTGGACTAGAATTATTCGTAGGAAAGTTAATTTCACCTGAATATGTGTCTTTATTTCTTTTGCTCTATCAGCATATTTCAATGTGTTTACAGTATGATGATATTGAGTATCAGCAGGTGATATAGTTGCAACCATCACTGTCTGGGAGTTTCCACTCAGACCATCTTTAAGAATCCTTGTAAGCTTGCTGAAAGTGATCATTTCTATCGGTCAAAAAAAAAGTTAGAGGTGTTAGGCTAGAATGATGATATAATCGACACATACCTGTTTCGGTATGGGACATACGCAAGGCCCTTTTTGTGTTGTTTCCCTAAAGCGTTTATGCAATTTGCTAGTGCAAGAAGTGAGCGATTGATATTAGCACCATCCCTCAATTTTTGACCACCATTGTTTGTCTCAGCTGCTCTTTCACTACCAGCAAGATCTACAAGGGCAAGTTTCCCTCTCATGACTTGATTTTGATTCTTTTGCCTTCTTTTAACTGTTATCTCCAGAACTGCATGGGACCTGGTAATTGGAAGAAAAGGTCATTTAGGTAATTGGCACTGCAGGTTCATTCTCAAGTAAAATTCATGAAAGTTAGCATTACAATGGAGGAGATTAATCAAGATATAAAACCCATTGTGTTGAGATCTAACGATATGGAAAAGCCAGGCCTCCATTAGTTGAGGTAGCATTGCTCACCTTGATGATGTTCCATTCATCTCTGTGCTCTCAGTTTTTCGTCTACTGTTCCCTAAGTTCAGAAGCTCAAGAATCCGATCAGCTGAGTAGACCTACAAAACAAACACTTTGCTAAGGCCCCAAAGATGTGAAAGCTGAAAATTGGTGAAAAGTTTCCAGGAAGCAAGTGAACCAGTTTTTGTTAAAGTATAGGAGAACATATTTCCAGCCAAGAAGGAAAGTAAAAGTCTAGTTTTCTTCCTCATCAGTACAATTTCTAATAGAGATACTTGCATATATATAACTTTCATGCAAACCACTCAACACTAATTCTAGCCTTCTAGGTTATCCAAGGAGGAACTTTAAGTTGATCTCCTCAAAACAAGTTATCAAAACACTACGGTACAATAAATGGCCCTATTGCATCTAGAACATAAAAAGAGAGAGTATGGACCTTAATTGATCGCAGGCCAGCAACTACTATCCCTTGTTCTGGATCCTCTCTGAGCTCCAAATGACCAGATGATTTTTCAAGCAGATCGTAGATCACCTGTGTTACAATCAAAAGAAAGAATGATACTCGCAATGGTAAGGACAAAACAAACCCAAAAAGTAATAACCAGTTTAACAAGACCGAGCCTTACTTCATTGTAGACTTCAAGGTATGAACAAGTCACTTCAAATTCATCCGAGCTCTTGTCACTCTCAATCATATCAAATATGGTATTCAGACTAAGAACCATCAATCCAGGATCACTTCGAGTTCCAACCATTGTATATGTTTTGCCGCTAAAAACAACAAAAAAAGAGGCGCCACATAGTCAGATAACAAAGAAGTGGCCATACTGCATCACTTTTACCAAAATCCTCTCATCCCAGCACGTTAAACTCTATGACTACCAAACCCGTATCATGATTTCTCTTGCAGCCTCAGTGAAATGAATTTTGCTACATAGAATTGAAGATCATTTAACACCATCACATACCTTCCAGTAGAACCATAGGCAAACACAGTGGCATTGAGTCCATGAACAACCCCAGATATCACAGAAACCATACTCCTGTAGACATTCTGAAATCCAATACATGGTTAGATTCATAGTTCTGCATCCAGAAAGACACACCTTAAACGGCAAGTCAAATATTCCACAAGTTCAGTCACTTATTACACTACGAACCCAAAAATTTTCAGGAATTTCTCAACAAAATGCATGATTCACTAGATACAGACCTGATTCGTGTTCTCAGGTCCAAATGCATGATCAAAACAGTATTTCTTCTCTTTAGTCCGGTTCTGAATACGGTCAAGGTAATCCTTCGACAAATCAGGGTCCAACACAAGTACTTCCTGAAATCGAAACACATAATTAGGTCGAAATTTCAAATCGAAACCGTCGGTGTCAGAAACTCTGAACATAACAAATCATAACAGACCTTAGAGTTATTCACTCGAACAATGTCTCTACCACGCTCTTTCTCCATTAACGGTCTACATTTCACAGCAACCTACCAAGAACGTAACACAGATAATTCAACCGGTCAAGAAATTCAGATAGAGAAACTGGAAAATTCACTGACAACAGAAACGAACCGTAAGCGTAGTGGTTCTCTTCGCAGCCGGAGCTCTAATACTCGGCATTTCTTCGGTTATAGAGCGACAATTTTCCCACTGTTCGTTACAATTTCCTGGAAACTAAATGCAGATTTTCCCGGAAAACTAATCAGAGTCACAACGATCAGAGACAAAGTGATCTTCACAATTAAAAAGAAAACTGCTAAAACAAATTCGAAAATGGAAAAATCTGAAGAATTACAAGAAAATCTCAGCTCAAAAACTTACAGATAGAATTCAAATGTTTGATGGTTTCAAGATATTTTTCACCGTTTCAAAAAATTTATGAATAGATTTAACTTGGAAATAAATGTTTTGGAGATTTCTGAAACATTTAAATAAATATATAATTTAATTCCGAGAAAACAAAAGATCGTGCGGGAGGGATATCGTGGGAAGATCTCATGTGTGGCGGTGTATCTTAATTCAGCGTGATGCACAATCGTAGCCGTTGATTTTTTTCTGACCGGTGGTAATTGACTACACTGTAAAATGGGTCCACTTTTAACTTTTGAATTAGTTATACTCCTATGTATTAATTTAAGTCGATAATTAATGAAATGATAATCCTAATCTAATTCGAAAAATGTTTTTTTATTTGTTATTTTTGTGGCAAATTGATTTAAATATTATTTTATTAAATTAATTTGACGAAGTTGTTACAGTCCACGACGTGCTATCTAATACCATAAGATATCTGAGATTAATAATGTTTATAGTGATTTTATATTATCTTAATGAAACAAATTTATTAATTTAAAATTATTTAAATAAATCAGTAAATACAAATTTAGGAATATCTTCATAAATTTATGAATTAAACTGTATTCTCTTGGTCGAAAAAAAAAACTGTATTATCTTAACTAAAATATTTTTATTAACTACTTTAGTGTATAATTTTAAAACTGAATAAATTTATTTTAGATGAAATTAATTAAATCAAACGAATTATAAATGAGATATAATAAATTAATAAATAAAGTACTTCAATTTATCGGTAATTCGAAAGACAGCCCAATATTATAAATATGTTCAAATTACAGCCCACAATGTTTTTTTAAAATCAATTTGAATCTCACGTGTAATCTCTCACTGTCTCTCTCTCTTCTTGGATCAAAAAGCCCCTTTCCTAAAACCCTAACCCGCAGAAATTTCGTAGTTTCAGATTCAAATTCCCGAGAAAAAACCAGTTTTTTTGGCATCAATGGCAGAGGAAGCTCCTGTGGCATCATCTTTCATACCTTACGTTCACTCTCAGACCCTAACTTTACACGAACGCGCCGTTTCCTCCGTGAAATTCTCCTCTAATGGCCGTATCCTTGCCTCCGCCTCCGCCGACAAAACCATCCGCACTTACGCCATCAACGTCGACGGAGAATCCATCGCCGAGCCGACACGAGAGTTCACCGGTCACGAGAGCGGCATCTCCGATATTGCCTTCTCATCGGATGCGAGGTTTATTGTCTCAGCTTCCGATGATAAAACCCTAAAATTGTGGGACGTTGAAACTGGTTCACTGATCAAGACGCTTACTGGACATACTAATTATGCTTTTTGTGTCAATTTCAATCCTCAATCCAATATGATTGTCTCTGGTTCCTTCGACGAAACTGTTCGGATTTGGGATGTTAAATCTGGAAAGTGTTTGAAGGTTCTTCCAGCTCACTCTGATCCAGTCACTGCCGTTGATTTCAATCGTGACGGAACTCTCATTGTATCAAGCAGCTACGATGGATTGTGCCGTATATGGGATTCAGGAACTGGTCACTGTATGAAAACGTTAATTGATGATGAGAATCCGCCTGTTTCCTTTGTCAGATTCTCTCCCAATGGCAAATTCATCCTCGTTGCTACCCTCGATAACACACTGGTGAGCTCTTCTTCTCAGAGATTAAATTTTGATATGTACTTACACATTTTCTCTACATTAGTGTTCTTTAGAGAATTATCAAGACTTGGATAGAGCTTGCATCAACTTAGATTCTAGCTTATGTATTGAAAGAACCTCAATCTAGTAGAAACTAGCCATATCTAAGCTGCTTCTGTAGCTTTACTGTAGTACATACTCGAGCTTGTTACTGGTTTTCGAGTTTTCGATAAGGGTTCTTCAAGACTGCATCTCTTAACAGTTCTGTGATTATGGTGTTTGCTATATTTGCATCTATATCCTTGTAGATTTTGACTTGATTTCATCGTTATGCTGTGCTGATCCATCCTCGATATTTTTAATACACTAGAGTATTGAAAGAACTTCAATCTAGTAGAAACTAGCCAAATCTAAGCTGCTAAATCGGTTTCTGTAGCTTTACTGTAGTACATACTCAAGCTTGTTACTGGTTTCCGATAAGGGTTCTTCAAGACTGCATCTCTTTAACAGTGTTGGGATTGTCATGTTATAGTTTGTTTAGCTTTAAAGATACTGTGATTATAGTGTTTGCTATATTTTGCATCTATATCCTTGTAGATTTTTACTTGATTTCATCGTTATGCTTGCGCTGATCTAACCTCGATATTTTTAATATGCAGAGGTTATGGAACATTTCTTCTGCAAAATTCCTGAAAACATACACTGGTCACTCAAACTCACAGTTCTGCATCTCCTCTGCATTCTCTGTCACAAATGGAAAGCGGATAGTTAGTGGCTCTGAGGACAACTGTGTATACATGTGGGAGCTAAACTCGAGGAAAATGCTTCAGAAACTTGAAGGTCATACTGATAGTGTAATGAGTGTAGCATGTCACCCTACAGAGAACATGATTGCATCAAGCTCACTTGACAAAACTGTAAGGATTTGGACACAAAAGAAGGAATAAACCAGACATGGATCATAAAGGTATGCACATTACTCTCTTATCTTAACACCTACATGGATCATATTTGCATACATTTCACTATCTATGGATTGATTCTTCCTTTAGAACCTTTTTGTAGGTGTTGGAGGTAGGTTTTAGGGTCCAAAGCTCAGATAGGTGTAGCCATCAAATTGGGTAAAAAACTCAATTCAAGAGAATGTTACATCAGCATGGAATATTTCTGTACCATAATCATTGTAATCATGGCATAAATGACAATTTTTTGGGCAAGGAATTTAATCATTAGTCTTTAATCTTATAGTTTAGAAGCAAATAGAAAAAAAATCCATCAATCCCTTGCATTTTTAGTATCTATTCATAGCGGTAACATTCAAAAACTCGCTAGACCCGTCTAGCGTCTAGAACGACTAGTTGAAGACGGCTTCTGGGAGGCCGAAATTAGTTTTTATCAACTAGAACCACATGATGGACTAATCATAATAAATAAATCGTGTGTTATTCTACCGTTGACTAAAAGTCGGTGTCTAGATGCCGTCTAGACAGATGAAGAAATCGAAATTTAGACACGATATTTAGAACATTGCATATAGGTAAGAACGTCTCTCTTTAATCTTAGAACTGAGAAACAAAAAAGACGACAAAACATGGATCAATGTCTGTAAACCTTTTCCTCTATATATACAGCTATATGTACATGTACATGTATGGTATAGGTTATGTGGGGACATGACATGATGATGAAGCTTAAGGTCCTTTTATCCTTTACATTTTCACTTTCTTAAATGTAAATAGACCATTTGAAAATTGAAACTTGTTTTGTTTTTGTCTCCCAAAAGGGCAAAAAAAGAAGTAATGTTTAAAACACAGTTATGATTATTATTTTTAAATATAAGTAATTATCAATTACTTAAAAAATGCCAATTTTCAAGACGATTTCGTATGAATTTTATTTATCTAAATTACTTTATTAGTTGAAATGGCAATTTCAATAGATTTGCTCTTAAAAGTATTATAACTAATTATTTCTTTTTTAATACAAATTCTAAACAAAAATCAACTAACTAATCTCCGTGCATACACACTTACCAATTTTTATTATTCTTATAATAAATATTTAATTTAAAGTATTTCTGTTAATATTATTTTACTACATTTTGTTTTGTTTGTTTTATTATTTAGAGTAGACGAAACTAACAACTTATTGATATTTAATATTATTTATTCGGGTCCAAAGATAAGACAACAAAATTCACCTAATATAAGTACGACTTATTATCCACTTACTAATTAAATATTTTATCTAAGATTTTTCACGATTTTATTTGTTTATTTTTTAACAGATTTTATTTTTTATTTAGCCCAAAAAAAAAAAAATAGTCATTTTATAAAAGCAAAAGACAAGAAAATAAAATTAGAGTAAAAAAAAAAAAAGAATAAAATCGGTTAACAAAAGTTAATAATAAAATAATTGGGAAAATAAAAACAATAATTAACAAAATAAAAGTAGAAAGCCACGTCAGCTTCATCTTCTTCCTCACTTACCCTCACCACACCATTTTACTGAAAACCAAACCCTAATTTTACAGAGAGAGAAAGAGAGAGCAATGAAGCTTCTTCTTCTTCGTCTCCTTCTCCTTCTCCTCCACATATCTCATTCATTCACCGCCGAACAACCAATCTCCGAGCTCCGTGCTCTCCTTTCACTCAAATCCTCCCTCACCACCGGCGGAGATGACGAACACTCACCTCTCGCTTCCTCCTGGAACCTTCCAAAAAGCTTCTGTACATGGATTGGTGTCACGTGCGATATCTCTCGCCGGCACGTGACCTCTCTTGACCTCTCTGGTCTTAACCTCTCCGGGATTCTCTCTCCCGATGTAGCTCAGTTACCTCTGTTACAGAATCTAACCGTCGCTGATAATCAGATCTCAGGTCCTATTCCGCCGGAGATCTCTAACCTCTCTGAGCTTCGTTACCTTAATCTCTCCAATAATGTTTTCAACGGTTCGTTTCCTCATGAACTCTCTACTGGACTAGTGAATCTCCGATTTCTCGATCTGTATAACAATAATCTAACCGGAGATTTGCCGGTTTCCATCACAAACTTGACACAGCTCCGGCATCTTCACCTCGGAGGAAATTACTTCACCGGTCATATCCCGGCAGAGTACGGAAACTGGCCAGTTCTCGAGTACCTTGCAATTTCCGGTAACGAGCTCACTGGTAAAATCCCTCCGGAGATCGGAAACCTAGCGAGCCTTCGAGAACTTTATATCGGCTATTACAACGCTTTTGAACATGGTCTACCTCCAGAGATCGGAAATCTCTCAGAGCTCGTTCGCTTCGACGCCGCTAATTGCGGTTTAACCGGAGAGATTCCACCGGAGATTCAAAAGCTTCAAAAACTCGATACACTCTTCTTACAAGTAAATGCGTTTTCAGGGACATTAACACCAGAGCTGGGAATGATTCCAAGCTTGAAATCCATAGATTTATCTAACAACATTTTCACAGGTGAAATTCCGGCGAGTTTCTCAGAGCTAAAGAACCTAAAACTCTTGAATCTCTTCAGAAACAAACTCTACGGTTCAATACCTGAATTCATCAGTGAATTACCAGAGCTCGAGGTATTACAGCTATGGGAGAACAATTTCACCGGTACCATTCCTCAGAAATTGGGGGAAAACGGTAAACTAGTGGTTCTCGATCTCTCTTCCAACAAACTCACCGGAATTTTACCGCCGAATCTCTGCTCCGGTAACAAGTTAATAACTCTCATCACTCTCAGCAACTTCCTCTTCGGTTCCATCCCTGAATCTCTCGGCGAATGCAAATCTCTGACCCGGATCCGAATGGGTCAAAATTTCCTCAACGGTTCAATTCCAAAGGGGCTTTTAGGGTTACCAAACTTATCTCAAATCGAGCTTCAAGACAATTACCTCACCGGAGAGTTACCAGTAAACGGAGAAATCTCTGTAAATCTTGGTCAAATCAGTCTTTCAAACAACGAACTCTCCGGTTCATTACCTCCGGCCATCGGAAACTTCTCAGGGATACAGAAACTATTACTAGATGGGAACAAGTTCTCTGGTTCAATCCCATCGGAGATCGGAAAGCTTCAACAGCTATCGAAGTTAGATTTCAGCCACAATCTCTTCTCCGGTGAGATAGCACCAGAGATCAGTCACTGTAAGCTACTAACATTTATTGATCTAAGTCGAAACGAGCTCTCTGGTGAAATCCCAAACGAAATCACTAGTATGAAGATCTTGAATTACTTAAATCTTTCAAGAAACCATCTTCTAGGTTCAATTCCAGTTACAATAGCATCAATGCAGAGTTTAACATCTGTTGATTTCTCTTACAACAATCTCTCCGGTTTAGTTCCAAGCACAGGACAGTTTAGTTACTTCAACTACACATCGTTCTTGGGAAATCCTGATCTCTGTGGTCCATATCTTGGTCCTTGTAAAACCCCCAAAGGAACTCATCAGCCACATGTTAAACCCTTATCTGCTTCAATGAAACTCTTCCTCGTCCTTGGATTGTTTATTTGTTCAATGACATTCGTCATAGCCGCCATAGTCAAAGCTCGAAGCTTGCGTCAAGCGAAACAGTCCAAAGCTTGGAGATTTACTGCTTTCCAAAGACTAGACTTTACCTGTGACGATATCTTAGATTCTCTTAAAGAAGATAACATCATAGGTAAAGGCGGAGCTGGAATTGTCTACAAAGGGTTAACACCTAAAGGTGACTTAATTGCAGTCAAAAGATTAGCAACAATGTCTCGTGGATCTTCTCATGATCATGGATTCAACGCAGAGATTCAAACCTTAGGTAGAATCCGACACAGATACATTGTGAAACTACTCGGGTTTTGCTCAAACCACGAGACGAATCTTCTCGTGTATGAGTACATGCCCAATGGTAGCCTTGGAGAGCTTATTCATGGAAAAAAAGGAGGTCATTTACATTGGGATACACGTTACAAGATAGCTCTTGAAGCAGCTAAAGGATTATGTTATCTTCACCATGATTGTTCGCCATTGATAATTCACAGAGATGTTAAATCCAACAACATTTTACTCGATTCTAACTTCGAAGCTCATGTCGCTGATTTCGGTCTCGCTAAGTTCTTACAAGATTCCGGTACTTCTGAATGCATGTCCGCCATTGCCGGTTCCTATGGCTACATAGCTCCAGGTAAAAACTCCATTGACATTTCGTCGAACACTTGGTGGGTGTCGAGATTCGAACTTTAGTACACTAACATTTCGTCGAACACTTGGTGGGTGTTTGTTTTTGACGCAGAATACGCTTATACATTAAAGGTAGATGAGAAGAGCGATGTGTATAGCTTCGGAGTAGTGCTTCTAGAACTCATCACCGGGAAGAAACCCGTCGGAGAATTCGGCGACGGTGTAGATATCGTTCAATGGGTTAGACACATGACGGATTCAAATAAAGAAACTGTTGTTAAAGTAATTGATTCAAGACTCTCTTCTGTACCGATCCATGAAGTAACGCATCTCTTCTACGTCGCGATGCTCTGTGTTGAAGAACAAGCCGTGGAGAGACCAACGATGCGGGAAGTCGTTCAAATCCTCACCGAAATTCCAAAAATACCCCTGCCGAAGAAATCAGACGTGACGGAGAAATCTCCGGCGAAGAATGAAACGACGCCGGATCTCCTCAGCTAGAATTATTGGCGGGTAACGCGTATTTATACACGGGGGCAAATATGTCATTTTCTACCTTGTCGGTATGAATCTACAAACCAATGAAGTTAGTTGTTCATTGATTCCGGTTAAAGGCAGCAATTAGTTCCGGTTCCGGTTAAGGATTCAAAAATGTTAATTACTTAATTTTAGTGATTTTGTATTTTTTTGTTACCTTTTTGCATTACATAATTAGAGAATGGGTTTAGGCTTGAAATAGTTTGTATTGGGCCAGGCCCATTTAATTTAGTGGAGGTGAAGTAGACGGATGGTATAACTAAACGTGTTATTTTAAAGTTTATGGTGGGTCCCACTTTTTCCCCTTTAGTTGCACATCCGTAGGTTGGTGAAACATTTTATATGTTGTTAATTCTTTTTTTGTCGTTTTCTGTTCTTACGTAATATATACTAGAAATTTACCCGCACTT
>KE152996.1:168709-191021 GCA_000411095.1 Aethionema arabicum
TGTACAAGATCTCAATTTCTTTAGTTAGTTTCGTCTTTCATCATATAGAATCAAATGATGTCACACACAAAATTATTTATTTCATTTTTTTTTATTAAAATTATTGGGATTTTATTGTAACTATAATTAATATTTTTGAAAATATTATTATTTATAAATATGAACGTTTTATATACAATGATTAGTAAATTAAATTATGGACAAATGGAATAATATTATTATGTGAAAGATAAGTCATTTGAATGTTCCAAACATTCTCTACAAACAGCAAAATGACAAATATTTTTTATATACCCAATTTAACATATTCTCTTCTTTTTAATTTTTTATTTATAGAAAATGCATCCATTCATATAATTTAATGCAAAATTGAGAATCTTTGGTGTCACATTACATACTGCCAAGAAAATAAAAATGTGATGATATTCATATATATCAAGAATCATATTACTATTCTTTTATATATTGAAAGTTTCAAAGTACAATATTACAATTTCCAAACTATGTACTTTATTTTTATTTTTCCAAAATGTGTACGTTCTTATATGTCTATTCTAATTATTATTATTTTTTTTTGGTAAAAAGAGTAATTATTTTTTGTAAAATTTTAAAATTTATATTTGTCATGACTATAATTAATCGGAAATAATTAGTACATTATACACATTTTTAGTTTACAGAGAGCATAACCATTTTATCATATTTTATTAAAATTCTAAAATTAAATAATTGATTAAAAACTCGTTATTGGGTCAAGATAAAGCAATAAGAATAATTCAAGAAACAAAAAATCAAGAACATAGAAACGGGAAATTAATAATTATAAAGTAAAGTTATTATTTATTAAATAAGGGTTGTAAATTTGTAATTATCTAAGTTATATTAATTATTGACTGGCCTAACTACAAATAACAACGCGACAAATTTTTTTTTTTAAATATTTATACTGTTAAATTTATCATTTTAAGATATATTTATATTTTATATTTATTCGATAATCTATATAGAGCCAATGCCGACATTCACTAGCACATTTATAAATCTTATTTATCCATAAATTTTGTTAAAGAAAAAAAATATCTATATCAATATAATGCCTTTATATTTTTTTTAAATAAAACAATTATATATATTTTGTTGAAAAGTAATAATCAAATTGTTTTATTTTATTTTAGTTTGTTTGGCCATATCTTGTTGGAAAAATTTCGGTTTAAATAATACTAATAATAATTCCGGTTTACATGATAATCATCTTTTCATTAATAACTTTATATGTATTCACTTTCCAGATCAAACATTATTAGAACTTTTAATAATTTATAAAACCTTTTAAAAACAATTTCTATATAATATCTATACATTACTATATATATACACATATATACACGGCCCATTTTGCATATAGGCTTTGGCCCATTAAAGTAAGAATCAAATATAATGGAGTTTTCAACTCATTAATGGGCTTTTTTAAGGCCCTATGTATTGTATAAATAACATATCAAATAATTTTTGGAAAAGTATTAAAATGTGTTTTTTGCTTTTCTATTTGCAAAAATTGTATGTGTTTATTTTATAAATTACATACATAAATAACTAATATATATATATATATTTATTTATTTATTTATAAGCACCAATGATTAATTNTTTATTTATTTATAAGCACCAATGATTAATTATAACAATAAAAAAAATGGAATTTTGTAATCATTAATTTTAAGTTTTTGTATAATTTTGGTATGAATAACACAAACAAATATGAGATTGTTATGGTGATGATGACAATAAAACAAACAAATCTATAATTTAGATTTTGTTGTCATAGCATGACATGGCATGTGCAAGTTATGGTCATACTTAACATACTATTAATATCTTTTGTTTTGTTTTCTTTTTGTCTTTAATTTTGTGTACATTAGAGTTTTTATTTATTTAGAATAATTTGTTTATTGGACCTACAAACAAGACACAGATCAATGTCAAAATGATCATTGTTTAATTTCAGTTTTTGTTCAATTTTTATTTAGTTTTGAAAATAGTTATAAAAAACTATTACGGTTTACGGATTGATTAATGCCGGTTTAGTTTCGTTTCATGATAATGTTTTTATTGAAAATATATATAATTTTCTACAATTTGATTGTTATTTTTTAATTGGTTTGAAATCGATTTTGATTATATAAATCTAAAATAAAACCAATTTCTTCCCCTTAAATAAAACCTTTTACAAAAATTAAGATTTGTTCCTATTTGGATTAATTTTGGTTTATTTAATATTATCGATCGGTTTGGTTTCTATGGATTAAACAGTACTATATTAAATACATACATAAAATTAAACTAATTAATACAGGTCAAATAATTTCATCATATATATATATAGCTAATTAAAATAACCACCGACCATTTTATAAATCTACTGCTATCTAAATCAAATCTAGTCAAATTTACAAATCAAAGATTAATGTAATTAATTTAACTAAATAGAATCATAAGAATATTTATTATAGAAACGGTCGATGGTATTGTCGACATGCAATTAAATGTTACAACATTTATCAAACAAACCAATATTCTCAAAATCAATTTAATTCTCTTTTTAATATTTAATAAAAACTTTATGTTATACTAACCCAACTACCAAATTAATGCTTGTCACATGTATCGATCATTTGTCGATATTTTTTAGAATTATTATTGTTATTTTTTAATAAAATTTTGACGAAATATAATTTTATTTAATTTTGAATGATATGATTTCGATTATTTCGTTCTTACCAACAACAGCACATGGAATTTGTCGAATTATATTTTTTTTCGAGAACATTAATTATAAAATCGGTTACAAAATTATGAATCGCAATCTTTGACCGGTATATATTGTACAACTATATATGGATGGCCTATGATATGATATCATATTTTCTTGGTTCATAATAAAATCAATTAGATCGAATCCGGTTTAGGCGGTTCGTTATACACTACTAGCAATTTAAACCGGGTTTCTAAGGACGTCAAATTATATTATTTTTTCTAAGTTTTTATTATATAAGCTATTTCATGATTTTATAAAATAATTTTGTAGATTTATTTATTGGTCATGGCCGGATTGTTATTATATTACCATCAAATTAAAATCCGATCAAATATACAAACAAAATTGATGTGTGTACATGTATTTATATATATGCATGTAAATACCAAAATAAATTAATGTATATATATACATATGTTAAGAATATTTGAATACTAATTTATTTATTCATCAAACGTTATAAAAATTTAAAGATTATATATATATATGAGTACAATATTGAAATACTAATTTTATTTATCAAACGTTGTGAAAATAGAAAAGAAATATAAATTAAATGTTTTGCATTACATTTCATAGAAACATAATACATATTTTATTAATATTATAACATTACAAAGGAATAGATAAATTTGGATTTAGTGCAACTTAATCAAGGTCACACTCACAATCCAATAAATTACAACATAAACTTTTAAAAATACAAATAAATAAATAAATCCAATAAAATGATACAAATAATAAGGAAAATGGAAAACATTTTCCAAAAAAAAAAAATGGTGTGTATACATAAATATATCAAACATAAAAAATAACTTTTTTTTTATATTTCAAGATTAATCTCTAGATTTTGGAATCACCAAAACTAGAGAAAAAAAAATGTCTTCACAAAAAATCGAATAATATCGATTCAAAAAACATTGATCATTGAATTTTTTTTTATTTTTTTTACTTTACCTTAAACTCGTGAAAAGTAATTTAATTTCATCTTTCATCAGGAACACGGTCTGTCCATGAAACTCTATAAACCCAATTAGAAACAGTTCTCTTCCTCAATTTCTTCATTCTCTCATGACTAATCTTCGAAATCAATTTATTATCATTAGATTCCACATATTCTTTAAACCTTTTCATAGCTAAATCCAATGTTTCTTCACTCATATTTGCAAAACAAACCCTAAACCAACCCGGTTCACTACAATGACATGATGAACCGGGTGAAATATTCAATTTCACTTCAAAAACTATCTTTTTCCAAAGATCAAGTTCAGCTTCAAATGTATTTGTATCCAACAAATGTCTCATATCAACCCAACAAAATAAACCGGAATTACTTGTAAGAGAACTAACTCCTGCGGTTTCTAAACCGGACACAAGTTGTTTCTGACGAATCTTTAACCTTTTCTTGTTCTCATCAAGATAACTACTTGTGAACTTCTTGTCTGAAAGTAATTGAGATAAAAGATATTGAGTTTGAGATGAAATTAGACCGAAACTCGACATTTTCGTCGCGGCAGAAACTATCATTTCGTCGTTTGAGTAGATTGCCCCGACTCGAAAACCGGGTAAACCGAGATCTTTAGAGAGACTATAAACAATATGAACTCGTTTTGAAACTTCGGGGTTTAAATTAGGTTTCTTGTCTTGCAAGATATCCATTACACTTGTGAAATTTTCGTAACCGAAGACTGTTCCTGAGTAGATTTCGTCGCTTATGAGATGAATTTCTTTGGAAGAAATGAAATCTATGAGAAGGTTAAGTTCTTTTTTGGTCAACATTGTTCCAAGAGGATTTGATGGATTAGTGACAAGAATTCCTTTGACTTTTAGGTTAAGTTTTTGAGCTTGTTGATAAGCTTGATTAAGAGATGATTCTGTGATTTGAAATCCGTTAGAACTTGAACAATGAATTGGTACGATTTCAGCTCCGGTTCTCCATTTAAGATCTCTATCAAATCTGTAACAAGAAAAGAAAAAAAACACAAGTTTTTCAGTTTCTTGGATTACAAGGTAAGTATAACATTAACAAAATTAGGGTTTATATAGAAACTAGTTTACTCGTATTATTTATTTTATTTTCAAATAAAGAATAATAAAATTTTAATTTCTTTATTTAAAAAAAAAAATAAAACAAGAAAAATCTATTAGACATTTAAAATATATTAATTAGAAAACATATGATTTACCTCAAATTATATACAATAATTTTGAAATGTTAAAACATATTTATTCTAAAACAAATGATTTATCTCAAATTATGCGGAATTTAAATTTTGTATATGTTCAAAATTTATTTAAGAACAAATTTAATAAAAAAAAAAGTTGGATTATAGATGAATATATAAAAATAAAATAAATGATTTCTTTAAATATTTTACAAGATTTATGCTAATTTGATAGGATTATATTAAAATTTTATATCTTAATTTTGAAAAAATGTATAAATTTAGAAAAAAATCAAAATGTTATTTAAAAAACAGTGAAAATTAATGTGGAAATTATAACACATAGAAATAAGATTTTAGTTTTGTATTATAAAAATTACCCTGGATAATAAGGAGTAGGCAAAAGAAAAGCATCTCCAGGTTCAGCAAGACAAAACATAAGAGTTTCATTAGCAGAAGTTGAACCAGCTGCAAGAACTATCTTCTTTGGATCAAATCTTACTCTATTCCCTCTTATTTCCTCCATGAATTCTGCCAAAGCCTGTTCAGAACAAAAAACCCTAAGAAGTTAATTACATGTGTTCTAAGTTAGGGTTTTATATTCTTAATTTATTTCACTTACTTTCTTGAATTCAGGTAAGCCATTATAGTCTTGAAAAAGAGCAAGTTCTTTAAATATGGACTGACCATCTTTCTTGAGCCCGGCTGCGTCTGGATTCTTAGCTAGCCATGTCTCTATTAAGTCAAAACATAGCTACATATATACAAAACATTTTCACATTAATTAAATTTCAAAAGTTAATAAAATATTTGTGTTTAAATTATGTGAAAGATGAATATAAACACAAACTACAATTTTATATAATACGATAATTCTACAAAATGTGTTATCAAATATTTGAAATATATATATACTCCCTCCGTTTTTTTACAATATGAATATTATTATATTTTTTTGCATTCATGAAATCATAAAACTTCTTATAATTTGAAAAAAAAATTGGTTAAAACTTCTTATATTTTGAAAAGAAAGGAGTATATAATTATTGTCATTGCTAGATAACATAAACATTATTAAAGTAACATATATTGTAAATTTTGATAGTAAACTAAGATGCTTATGTAAAATATTATAATAAATTTATATGTTAAAAGGCTATATCTAAAAAGAATATTAACGTTTTTAAGGTAAAAATGACTATATAACTACAAAACTACATAATTATTAGCGTTTTTATCGTAAAAAATATAATTTTTTGTAAAATAAATATCATATTTATTAATTAAATTTGATCTTTATACCTGATTTTCAGCGAGACCCATTTGTATAATTCCATTAGGATTATCGATTTGGTGATATGGATTTTTCTCATATTCTTCCCATCCCAAGAAATATGAAGAATCTTGTCCATGCCCATTGCTTGTTACTTTACTTGATACTTCTTTCATTTCTTCTCACTTTAATTATTAATTCAATAAAAAAATATATATAAATTTGATGAATGATCAAATGAAAAATAAATATGAATTTGATGTTAAAAAGAAAGAGATGTTGAATTAATGGTGTTAGAGGTTTTAGTGTTTGAAGAATGAGATGTTTCCATGAGGTATATATATTAGCTTCATATGAAAAAATGAAAAAAATATATATATATAAATATATTAAATTATATTATCATGTGAGGGACAACAATGACAATAATACAGAGAATGACATTATGATTATAAATTTATTTTTGTCTTTATTTCACATAATCGATTTTTGTTTTAGTTTAAATAAAATTTTGTGGGTTTGTGAAATTTTGTAAATATTTTACAATTAATCCCACATATATCTTTGTATCGAAATACTTTTTAAATTGTTTCATTTCATGTTAATATTAACTCTTATTTTAATTTTCACACAGCGTATATAATTACATCAGAATTAGCAATGAACTAATGAATATTCAACCTTACCAATTTATATTAACGAAATAAAATTAAAATAACTTATTCAAGCGCGATTAATTCAGCAAGTTATGTTTTTTTTAAATCGGTTAAATATAAGAATTCCATAGACATTATAATAGATTTATCACAATAAAAAAACGTACTAGACAAAAGCTCAACTAAGTTAAATTAAAATTAAAAAAAAAATTAAAATGATTTGAACGCGTTTTGAGTCACCGACCAAACAAAAACAAGATATAGTTTTCGATCAAATGTCATAATGATGTGTTGGGAATTTCACTATTTAGTAATTAATGAATAATTAATTATTCTTAAATCTATATGAAGAATAATTAATTAGTCATTAGACTTAATTACTTTATTTATACTACATGGTTCCACAATCAACTTATTGTAAATCTCAAAATGCAGTTGAAGATTTAATTTTGTACTATATAACTCATGTAGTTGGTTATTATAAAATTCTTTTATATGAAGATTATAATTAATTATTTAAATTTTTCGTTTTAAAAATAATTTAATGTTAAAAATCAGGTGGATAATGGTTGTCCCAGATTTTCAGGTGATATTATTCAGTTTTAAGTTTGACTCACTAAATAACTAAATTAACTGGAATATTATTAATTTGTATTATTTATTATTCGTTTTCATAATTAATTAAAATACATTATCGAATATTCACTTACCTAAACGTATCTAATTATTTGAGAGAAAAAAAACATATCTAATTATCAAAAAATTTGCGAAATTATAAAATGCACCGTTATGATTTTCTTCGTTTATTTTAATTAATAATATTTCGGTCGTTATGTATAATGTATGAATAGTAATAATAATGCATGTTATTATTTTTCAAACAACCAAAAGATATCAGTCAACACAATATAATTTATATCATTGCTAGTTTTTTTGACAATAAAATTTTTATTCAATTATTTTTTCAGCAGGTTGTTTTTTTCCCTAATCAAATAATTAAATCCTGTAAAAAAACTTTTTAATAAAATCTAGTACTAAAAATTATCATTGTGTGAAATATGGTTGGTAAAATTATTAAATTTAAACAATACAGGGACCAAGATGAAATAACAAAAAAACCATTAGGATCCAACAAAAGTATTAGCAGAATATAAGGGTCTAGTATGCAAATAAACGGAGTATGTGTATTAATATACAAATAAACAGAGTACGTGGATTAATATCTAAATAAATAAGTATATGGATTAATATGCAAATAATCACAGTATATTGTATTAATATGCAAATAAGAGTAGTATAAGTGTTAATATGCAAATATAACACAGTCTATATCTTAATATTGAAATAAATAAAATTTAACGGTCCGAAGCCAAATAATAACTATAGCTCAATAAAATAAAATAAATATACTAATAATACTACATATAATATTTATGTTATATAATTAGTGTCTTAAATTAAATAAATTATATATAAAGTTATTGGGCCTTAATAATTGGGTCTAAGCCCATTACTAAATCAAACCCAATTAAAAAAAGGGGAAAACTAAACTGCGATGAACACAAAGACAGATAAAAATCTCAGAAATTCTTGTAAACTCTTCTTTTGTAGATGAATCAGACGCCATGGACGTACAAATCATTTCGAGACGTTTTATTGAAATGTATAGCAGAAAGAGATCTGTTTACGGGCAAATCTCTTCACACACTCTACTTGAAAACCGTTGTTTCTTCTTCCACTTACTTATCAAATCAATTCGTGAATCTCTACTCCAAATGTGGCCAACTTGAATCTGCACGCACTGTTTTCGAATCCATTGAAGTACCAAATGTATTCTCTTACAATGTCATCGTCAAAGCTTATACAAAAGAATCGAAACTCGAAGTTGCACACAAGTTGTTCGACGAAATTCCTCAACCAGATACTGTTTCTTACAACACGTTGATTTCTGGGTACGCTGATGTCAGACAAACTGTTCCTGCTATGAGATTATTTAAGAGAATGAGAGAATTAGGGTTTGAGTTAGATGGGTTTACATTATCAGGTTTGATTGCAGCTTGTTGTGACTATGTTGATTTGATAAAGCAGCTTCATTGCTTAGCTGTTTTTGGTGGGTTTGATTCATACTCATCTGTGAGCAATGCATTTATAACATATTACAGTAAATCTGGGCTTTTAAAAGAGGCGAGTTTGGTGTTTTTTCGAATGGGTGATGAGTTAAGAGATGATGTTTCATGGAATTCAATGATTGTTGCTTACGTACAGAACAAAGAAGGATCAAAAGCTTTGGAATTGTATAAAGAAATGGTCTTTAAAGGATTCAAGATTGATATGTTTACATTAGCAAGTGTTTTAAATGCTTTAACAAGTTTGAATCATTTGTTAGGTGGTCGTGAGTTTCATTGTAAACTAATCAAGACTGGATTTCATCAGAATTCACATGTCGGAAGCGGTTTAATCGATTTATATTCAAAATGTGGTGGTTTTGATGGTATGTTGGATTGTGAAAAAGTGTTTAAAGAGATTATTTCACCGGATATAGTTCTTTGGAACACAATGATTTCTGGGTATTCATTAAATGAAGATCTTTGTGAAGAAGCTGTTAAGAGTTTTAGACAGATGCAAAGAATTGGACATAAACCTGATGATTGTAGTTTTGTCTGTGTAATCAGTGCATGTTCAAGTCTTTCTTCATCTTCTCAAGGTAAACAGATTCATAGCTTATCGATAAAATCTCGAATACCTTCGAATCGAATCTCAGTAAACAACGCATTGATTTCAATGTATTACAAAAGTGGAAATCTCCAAGATGCTCGGAAGGTACTTGATCGTATGTCGGAACATAACGATGTATCATTCAATTGTATGATCAAAGGCTACGCGCAACATGGCCATGGAACCAAAGCATTGAGTTTGTACGAACAGATGCTGGATTCCGACATTAAGCCAAACAACATAACCTTTGTAGCTGTTTTATCTGCTTGTGTTCATAGTGGTAAAGTCATTGAAGGTTGGAAATACTTTAAAATGATGAAAGAGAAGTTCAAGATTGAACCAGAAGCTGAGCATTATTCATGTATGATTGATTTATTAGGTCGAGCCGGGAAATTAAACGAGGCAGAAAGATTCATCGATGAAATGCCGTGTAAAGCGGGTTCAGTTGCGTGGGCTGCGTTACTTGGTGCTTGTAGAAAACATAAGAATATCGGTTTAGCGAAACGAGCAGCTAATGAGCTTATGGTGTTGCAGCCATTAGCTGCAACACCGTATGTAATGTTAGCTAATATGTATGCAGATGTAGGTAAATGGGAAGAGATGGCTTTGGTAAGGAAGTTAATGAGAGGAAAAAGGATAAGGAAAAAACCGGGATGTAGTTGGATTGAAGTGAAAAAGAAGAGATATGTGTTTGTTGCAGAAGATTGGTCACATCCTAAGATAAAGGAAGTGAATGAGTATTTGGAGGAGATGATGGAGAAGATAAAGAGAGTTGGGTATGTAAGAATGGTGAAGGAGGAGGATGACGTGGTGGGGGAGGAGGAGGTGAGGTTAGGGAATCATAGTGAGAAGTTAGCGGTGGCTTTCGGGTTAATGTCGACGGGAGAAGACGAGGAATTGGTGGTGGTTAAGAACTTGAGGATATGTGGGGATTGTCATGAAGTGATTAAGTTTATGTCTAAGGTTTCAGGTAGGGAGATTGTTGTAAGGGATAATATGAGGTTTCATTGTTTTAAAGATGGGGTATGTTCATGTGGGGAATATTGGTGATGATGATGATATGAATGCGATATATAATTTGAATAGGAAAAATTGTGTTGAGGGATACAACATTGAAGGTGAAGAAAAACTGACCTGTTACAGAATACAGTGGAAGATTTTATCGATTTATCGATAAGCTATGTTTTGCTGGCTCTCTCTACTTGGGGGCTAGTGTAATGGTTTGAGGTGGAAAACTTGACAGGCTGGTTTGTATAAGCCTTTGGAGATAGCTTGTTCGAATTTCTTGCTTGCTCCTTCGTTATCTTCTAAGTTTGTTTGGACGAAAAACCGGTTCCACCATGATGAACTGCGCATTTTAGCCTGTGGAAAACATAGAGTTGGTGTTAGTTAAGCTGATGATGTTTGAGTTATCATCTTGTATTGTAATCTATGTTTTGAAGAACTTTATGAAAAGTTAGTTATCTATGATACAATTTCTTATATGAAGATGTATATGTAAGTTGGAAAAAAAATGAAGAAATGCTGATGATTAAGTATATAAACTAAGCTAAGTATATATCATCTTGTATTGTAATCTATGTTTGAAGAACTTTATGAAAAAATCGTTATCTATGATACAGTTTCTTATATGAAGATGTACATAAAAGGAAAAAAGAAGAAGAAATGTTATATACACTAAGCTAGTAATGAATAAATGAGTAATGCAAACTTACTGGTCGACCGAATTTAGAAAGTTCTGCAACTTTAGCTCTTTGTTGACCAGGGAAACCTATAAAAGTTAGGAGTTTAAAGAGTTTAGTAATGGAGAATTGAAAGAAAATACTTTGATTTCAGTAGTTTTTCGCTTTACCTGCGAAAAGAACTAGACCATCTGAAGCTACTCTAGCAAGTTCAGGGACGGTTTTGTTGAGGTACTTAGGTGAGAGGTAATCCAGAGCATCTGATACGATAACAAGAGAGAAGGATTTTGATCTGTAAGGAAGAGGGAACTTGATATCAGCGACACGTACAAGGCCTTTGCTTACAAAACTCTTGCAATGAGAATCTGCATCCTCGATATCATATGGTTCAACACCCCATGCTTCAGTCTCTTCTTCTTTCAATAGACTTGAAAGCACTGAGCATGTCTCAGGACCAACGTGTAAGACTTTGCGCATACCATCTCCATAAGCTTTCTTCAGAACAGGAATAGCATTTTGGACTTCTGCTGTGCAAGAATAGTCACCTGAGAATACATAACCAATACAGAGGTTAGTTAAACTGCTGAATAACTCAAATGTAGATTAAACACATGTGTTGAAAATTAGAAACAATAATTACCTGTAACCTTGCTGACTTCTTTGACACTTTTGAAGATACCTGAATTTCAGAAAGTTGAAGGAAATGAAGAACTTCTCAAGTCATGATGCAGAAAAGAGATTATACACTAAGAAGATCATATATATACCTGGACCACTATAAGCATAACCAATTAGAAGGCAAGCCCCCTGTAAATCGAAAAACACAAACAGCAATTGATTTCAGATCGAATCTAATATACTAATACACTAGAAGGAACTCAATGAAGCAACCAAATCATACCACAAGAACAAGGCAAATAGATAATATTGGAGATGATCGAGACTTTGAGTGCAACGCTCCTCCAAATGGGAAGCCTGCACCATCCCCTACACGTCTTGTTGAACCTACTTGTCGTCTCGCCATAACTAAGACCCCTAGAAATTTATTAGACCTTCGAAGCAAAAACAAACACTAAATTAGAAACATCAAAGCGGGATAAACGACACTCTGAAGCTGCTCACTACGCGATTTTTCAACATAGAATAGCATAAACACAAAAACCGACAATACAGATATCGCGCTATGTAAAATTTCCCATTCATCGATTCCACAGCCATAAAACCAGAATCACAGATCCATGGAACTACTACACGCATAACCTGAAATCTAATAGAGTCCAGCTCAAATTCGCTAGCGAAAAACAGATCTCGAGCTACTTCGTTCGTCCATTTCAGCAACGTAATAGCAAAATATCAGCATTAACAATAATTTTTCCCAGAAACAAACCAGATTACCTAATAGCAAAATAGATCCATGAAACAGCTCGCGGAGACGAAATTAGAAAGCGTAAAAGAGGGATATCATCCTAATAGAAGATGAAGAAGGAGCTAAACCTACCTTGAATCAAATGCTATCGAATCAACGATAGGTTTGGATCTAAGATCTCAGATCCGAGAAAATGCGCCTTTAACAGCTTCGTCTACACCTCAGTTATATTTACTAAAGGAGAGCTTCGAAGTGTTATTATCATCATAGCCAAATCGCTATATAAATAAATAATTTATACTTGCGTTGTAAAAGCGCGTATGGTCATGACGCAATATCACTTAAACGATGTCGTTTACATAGCCCACTTGTTAAAATTAACAAACCTCTTGCCGTTTTCTAGATACAAAAGTGTTCCTAAACAGCACACACTCCTGAATGATAGATACCAGAGAAAAATGCAGTTGAACAGTGTTCGAAGAAGCGACGGCGTTTTGATGGCCATAATCAAAGAAAAAATAAACCTCTTGCCGTTTTCCAAATACAAGCATGTTCCTAAACAGCACACACTCCTGAAGCTTACAAAAATTAAAATGCGGTTTACCAGTGTACCTAGAACGGCGGCGTTTAAAGTCGCATATCAAACCTCATGCCGTTTTCTAGATAGAAACATGTTCCTAAACAACACACACTCCTAAACGATACCAGAAAAACATGCAGTCAAACAGTATCCTAAGAACGACGTCGTTTAAAAACAATTTATCAAAGGAAACCAAACTTGTTGCCGTTTCTCGATTTAGTAAACGACACACGCTCCTAATGATACAAGGAACAAAACGCAGTTGAAACAATAAACAGAAAACGCCGCCGTTTCAAAGCCACTTATCAGAGAACACCAAAACTCCTTGCCGTTTATTCAACACCTACAAGTTCCAAAACAGCACACGCTTCTACGGTCCTGCAGTGTAAAACACACAAATCCCCCTCTCAACACATCTAGATCCTTGATCACTGTATAAAACTATCGTTCAACAGCTTCTTCATCTTCTTTACCATGTGATGGCCTCCATTTACGACCCTGAAACATGTTCTTTTCACCAATTCCTTGAGATTCAACCTTCTCCTCTTCAATTCTCAATCTTTCATCAATAAGTATCATCAATTCCTTTAAACCAACTCTTGTCAATGCAGATACTTTCAAATCTGGTCCATTGCCTTTTGCATTGCACTGAACTTCTGGAACTTTCCAAATCTCAGATTCATCATCTTCAGATAATAACCAGCCATCAGAGTCATCATCTTCTTGATTTTGACTCTCATCATTGCCTGCAACTACCATGTTTGATGCTTCTAATAACTTTTCTTCAGCTTTAGAAGTGTCTAATTCGGCCTCTTCTTCTTCTTCTTCGATTTCCTCTTCTTCGTAATCAATCTAACACAAACCCAATAAGCAGATTTTATAAAAGATTCATATTTTATTCTCAATTTTGGTGTTAAAATTTCTCTCACTGTTTCTGGCATAAACCCAGAAAGCAAATGTTGTAAAAGTTTCAATTTTGATGAATTATCCCTTACCTTATTCCACACTTCAATCATATTCTTAAGCTTTTCTTCAGATACTCCAATTTGATCAAGTACATGAAACACTGTTGAACGATGTTCTTCAATATTTGGAGCTGTTGAATCAACTACATGCTGCAAATAAACAGAAACATAAATTCAAGCAAATTTCAGAACAAGTTAGCTGTAGTGTGTGTATTTAGGGTTTACCAGAAGTAAATCAGCTTCTACAACTTCTTCAAGAGTTGATTTAAATGCTTCTACAAGCTGGACAAAGAAAAATAACATGAATCAAGATCAAGTAATAGATTTTACAACAGAACAGGATTCAAGAACAATTACCCATTTATACCTGTATTGGTAAATCTGATATGAATCCAACAGTATCACTAAGTAACACTTTCCTTCTGAAAAAAATTCAATTACACAATGTAAGTTCTTGTGTCAAAAACATGGTTATTTAGTGAGCTAAACCTAACTTACCCAGAGGGAAGAGTAACAGCCTTAACTGCAGGATCTAATGTAGCAAACAATCTGCAATTTAGCCCAGATTTAGAAGATTTCAACACTTTTAATACCGTTTTGAGAGTGGTAGAATTGTACCGTTCATTGCAGTAGAGAGGAGACTTTGATAATGCACTTGTCAATGTTGATTTCCCCTAACAAAAAGCAAAAGAAATTTGAGAGTAAAGATAGATATAAAACAGTGAAATTCCAAAGTTTTAAACAACTTACAGCATTTGTGTAACCAACAACAGCAATTGTGGGTAAACTTTGACCTTCTAAACCAGCTCGTCTTTTACGTGCAGCACGATGCAATTCCCGTGTTTGTCTAGCATCTCCAATTTGGCTTAACAAACGAGTCCTTCTCTCTGATATTCTGTTAACCAAACATCAACATATGTCAAAACAAATCAAACTTTATGTCTAAATGAGATCAAGACATAATCTTTTTGAAGATTTAGACCTTCTTCGTTGAAGTTGAAGCTCAGTTTCTCCTGCACCACCTACAAAACCATGTCCTTTGCTTGATGCTCTCCTGCACAAACAATTTAGCAATGTATCAAGAATCAAAAGTTAGGTCAAGGGATGCATAGACTGGTGAGATGAATACTTACCCGCGAGCACTAACAACTTCAGCTTCTCCAAATTGTCCAAATGTTTGTTGTCCATCAGAGCCACGCACTCGAACCAACCTACTCTTTTTGTACATCAAAGCTGCTAACTCAGCCTGTGAATGTACCAACACTCTATTAATCAATAAACGTTCGTAGCACATAAAAGACTGATCTTTATTTACAGTACCTGAAGTTTTGCTTCTTTAGTATGAGCATGAGCATTGAATATTTCAATTATAAGACCTACACGGTCTAATACAGGTCTCTCCCATTCTCTCTAAGCAGTTAAATACAAAGACATAACATTAGTTTCATCATACAAAATGTGATTGCAACGAAGAAACTTTGAAATTGTGGTGTTACCTCCAAATTCCTTTGTTGAATTGCTGTTAAAATGGCGTTTACAAAAACAGCATCAACTTCTTCCTGATCATTAAGAGATTGGTACAGTAAATTCAACAAAATTGAGATTGATATAATATGCAAGTAAGCTCATAATCAGATAACTGTTTACCTTAGAATCTTCAGCATTTAGATGGCATTTGATGTTCTCTACAGTCCCAGGCCCAAAATAAGTATCTGAAAAATCCATTAAAGTATCAATCTCTGGGGAATTTCATCGAACACATACAAGGCATGATTCTTAATACATATCTGAAATCCACTTTAAGCATCAGTCTCTGGGGAATTTCATCGAACACATATAAGGCATTGATTCTTAATACATATCTAAATCACTGAAAATAAATCTATAACAAACCTGCGCGAGGTTTAGATGATCTCTGAACTGGATTTTGGACAATAACATGAGAAGGTAATTCCTTATCAAAGAAATCAGATTCGAAGTACCCATATCTCTGTTCTTCAAGAGAATTCGCTAAACAAAGCGCTTCATTAAGCTTCGCCTGAAGAAATTTAGGCGGTGAAAGACGAGGTTGAACAAGGAAGAGCTTAGGTGGGCTGGAAGGATCTTTAGAAAACAGCGAAACTTCTTCCTTAACTTCAGTAGTATGAGATTTCGAAGACGAAAATTGTAAAGATTGCAATAACGAATTCGAGATTGGATTTATGGGTTTGGTAATTCGAGACAATGTTCTCAACATCGTGTAGCAAATAAGAAAGACAAAGATCGATCCTTTCTTCAATTCTTCTAAAGATTTTGATCATTTCTTCAAGACCATATAAGTATATTGTGACTGAAACGTCACCGTTTCAAGAGAACTAAGACGTGAAACGACGGCGTTTTGGTTCTCTTTGTTTTTTTTGGATTTTTTGCGGTTCAAGCGATAAATAAAAAGTAAAAAAAAAAGTTATGGTAAACGATAAACCTAAACCGTTTTACTAATTACCCGAAAAAAAAATCTTTATTCATTCTAAATTCGTCGATAAAAACTCTAAATTCAAATCTATAAAGGTTTTTGACTAAATGATAAAATTATAGAATTTTATTGAAAAAAAAAATAAAATAAATGATTTTTTTTCAATTCAATTTTTTTTTGTCAATTAAATTTTTAATTTTGATATGGGAATATGGTAAAACAAACCACAAATTTTGTTGATTTGGTAAAAAAACCCTCAGCTTTAAAAATGGTTTTTTAAACCACGAACTTTGAAAACCGGGTTTTTTAGACCATGAACTTTAAAAATCGGGTTTTTAAGCCCTACAAAATTTTTTTTTAATTAAAATTAAACTTTGAATATCAAATTAAACCATAGTTTCAAAATTTAACAAATAAAATATATTTCAAATTTAGATTAATTAAACTATAATTTCAAGTTTAAATTCGAGATTTTAGTTTACAAAAATTGATTATTAGGGTTCATGGTTTAAAATACTCAATTATCAAAATTCATGGTTTAAAAATCCATTTTGAAAATTAATGGTTTTTTTCACCAAATGAACAAAGTTTGTGGTTTATTTTACCATTTTCCCTTTTGATATCTATGAACCGGTTCTATTACCTAAAATAAATTTCATTAGCTAAAATAGAAATAAAATACAATTTTTCGGTTGTTTGGTGAATTTAAACCTTTGACTCAGAATCCCTTACCAAATTCAATTATGTGATGTTTTTTTTTCGGCTAAACAAAATTGACAAAAATAATAAAATGCATCGTTTTTTTTTGGCTAATTCAATCTAAGGTTTTAGTGCAAACTAATATATAATTTTTTTTAATTAAGATTTTTTCGGCTAAACGACAAAACAAGATTGAAAAAAACAATTAAAAAACACAACATCGAATTGGTGTAATGAAAACAGAGTAAAGATCATGAATTACTTGGTTTTGATTGAATCAAAACTTTGCTTCTTTTAGAAAACTCCAAGATTACATGTAAAATTAACCAACCCTTAAACCCTACTTTAGGTTCCCTAAACCCTAAATTAGGTTCCCAAAACCCTAATTTAGGTTCCCTAAACCCTAATTCAGGGTCCCAAAACCCTAAGCTACATTGCTTTAGCACTTCTTTTTTCACTATCCCATTTTTGTTTTTGACCTCTCCTTCTTCTTGTTCCCTTCTTTACTTTTCTCAATCAAATCTTCTTCACCTTTTCTCACATACATCTTAAAACTCATCTTTTTATCACTCACCATCTTCATCACTTTCTCTGTAATCTCTCCTGCAATTCCTCTATTATACAGTTTCTTCAATCCTCTCATAAGTTTAACATAAGTAACACCTTGTGGCATCAAATCCATCTCCATCATTTCATTACAATACCCACAAGCTTCTTTTACATACCCTTTTGCAATTAACCCATGAATCCATATTGTCCAAGCTGAAACATTCAAAACACAAACACCATTACCAGATACATAACTCCATACCTCTTTCGCCATTTCGAGCTTTTCATCTCTCAAAAGTGTATTCAATAATGTCTTCAAAACCCCATATTGAGGTGTGGAAAACAATCCTAGAGTCACCATTTCTTTGAAGTAATCACAAGCTTCATGTAAACAATCTTGACTTGTAAACCCATTGATCATAATCACATATGTATCTACACCAGGAGTTAAACCAGTAGTTTCCATTTCATTCCATAACCTAACTGCTTCCTTTGTTTCACCTAATTTACAAGCTAATCTGATAACAACATTGTATATAAGAAGATCTGGGGAACAACTTACTTGTTTCATCTTTTGGATTAACTCTAAACATTCTTCATACTGTTCTTTCTTCTCATGGCAGACCATGATGTGCATGTATGTTAGCTGTGAAGGTATGATCTTTTTCTTGATCATATCATCTAAAACACCATATCCTCTATCTATCATTCCCCATTTACAAAACCCACTTATTAATGCATTGTAACTTACAAGATCAGCTTCGATTCCATACCTTTCCATTTCGACGAAAACCCGCATTGCCTCTTCCATTTTCTTCTCCGTTTTGCATAAAGCTTGGATCAAAACTGTGTAGCAATTAGCATTTGGTTCATACCCTTTTCTTCTCATGTCTTTTAAGAGATCATAAGCATCTGTCATTTTACCTGTGTGAGCATATCCACTTAACAAGTTAGTGAAAACCACTATGTCTGGTTCAATTTCAGCTTCTTTCATCTGAATCAAAACTTGTTTAGCTTCCATTAGATTCCCTTCTCTACACCAACCATACAGCAATGAAGTGAAATACCGTAGATTTGGTGGGAATTGTACTTTCATGTCTTCAAAAAGCTTTGCAGCTTCCTTAACATTACCGTTCTTGCACAACGCATCAAGTAAGCACCCGAAGATATACTCATCAGGCTTTAAACCATACTTAGGCATTTCGTCGAGCACCTGGACCGCATTCTTCACCATGTTAGCTGCAGCAAATCTTCGTATTAACAAAATAAACAACTCCGGCTCAATTAACTCTGGATTCTCCTTCTTCATCTCTTCAATCAAACCCCAAACAGCTCCAAATTGACGCATTTTACTCAGAATCTTCACCATAGATTTACATACTTCGTAACTGTGAATATAACCAGGCTGCTTAGCTGCCCAGAGATAGAATCTATACCCTAGATTCCCAGCATCACCACACCGAATCAACACACGTTCAATTAACTCGGGTCGTAAATCGATACCGGATTCGTTAAGTGCAAGCTCCAATTTTGGAATCCTAGAATGGTAATTCCGTAAAATCCTATATATCTTCTCGATTTCATCATCCTGCTGCTCGGAACTCTTCTCTAGATAAAACCCATTCCTCCTCTCCGTTGATTCCACGAAATTAGATTTAAGAACTCTGGAAATGTGAAACCCTTTAATGCTATGATCGATTCGAGACTTCGTTTGAGAATATGGTAAAAGAACATTTCGTTTCCTGAGCAAAATATCGACTAAGGAAGAAACTCTACGCATCTTTCTCTCTTTGCTTTCTCAAACGTCGTCGTTTCGTTATATAAAGCCCTCTTTTTTTGTAACTTTCTCTGGTTAAACCCTAAAGAAACCATTTTTCAATAACAGCAACAAAGTTTTTATAGATGACTGATGAGAATATTTCCATGTTTAACAAAGAATTTGTCCACCATAGCTGAAAATTCAGCTACCTTGTTCAAATTCAACTGTCAATTGACGGATCTCACTCGCTCCGGCGACAACAGAAATGCTCTCAAGCTCTTTGCAAATATTCACCGTTGCAAAACTTTAAAACCTGACCAGTACAGTGTATCCGCAGCTATTACTGCTGCTGGGCATCTCCGAGATATCATATTCGGTAGCCAAATTCACTGTTTTGCTATCCGAACTGGTTTATTACGTCACTCTCACGTCTCCAATACGCTTCTCTCACTCTACGCAAAATCAGAGGAATTAGCTTCATTAAAGAAGAGTTTTGAAGAGATTAGTGAACCCGACGTTTATTCATGGACGACGCTTTTAAGTTCATGTTTTAAGCTGAGTGATATCGAATATGCGTTTAAGGTGTTCGACGAAATTCCTGAGAGAGAAAATGTCGCAATTTGGAATGCTATGATCACTGGTTGCAAAGAAAATGGCGATTCGGTAACAAGTATCGAATTATTTCAAGAAATGCACAACGTTGGTGTTCTACATGACAAATTTAGCTTCGCTACTGTTTTAAGCATCTGTTGCTTTAATTTAGGGAAGCAAGTACATTCAATGGTGATCAAAGCTGGATTCATGGTCACACCCTCCGTTCTAAATTCACTCATTACAATGTATTTCAATTCCCAAGCTATTCTTGATGCTAATCTAGTTTTCCAAGAAGCTGATTCCACAGTTCTTGATCAGGTCAGTTTCAATGTAGTAATCGATGGTTTAGCTGATTTCAAAACTAAAGAATCTTTATTAGTGTTTAGACAAATGCTAGAAACTGGTCTTAGACCAACTGATCTAACCTTTGTTAGCCTTATGAGTTCATGTTCATGTCCAATGATTGGACATTCAATCCATGGACTAGCCATCAAGATAGGCTATGAAGGACATAACTTAGTTAGCAACTCCTTAATCACAATGTATTCATCTCTTGAAGAATTTGATGAATCTCATAAGGTTTTTGAGTCATTACAAGAGAAAGATTTAGTTACATGGAACACAATGATTTCGGTTTACAACCACGCAGGTTTTGGTGAATCTGCAATGTCGATATACAAGCGAATGCAACAAGAAGAAGTTAAACCAGATAAGTTTACTTTTGGAAGTCTTTTAGCTAACTCAATGAACTTAAATTGCTTAGAGATGATTCAAGTATGTGTAATGAAACTCGGGTTTAGTTCAAAATCCGAACTTTTGAATGCATTAATATCTGCTTACTCGAAACACGGGGAGATAGCAAAAGCCGAGTTAATCTTCGAAAGATCAAGAATCAAGAATCTGATCTCTTGGAATGGTTTAATCTCCGGGTTTTACCAGAATGGATTCCCTTTTAAAGCATTAGAAAGATTCTCTGCTTTACTAGAATCTGAGTTCATTCCAGATGTTTATACTTTGACTACTGTTCTAAGTATTTGCTCAAAGGTTTCATCTTTGATGCTCGGAGAACAGCTTCACGCTTATGTCATGAGGCACGAGCAATTCGAGGAGAAATTGATCGGGAATTCGCTCATAAACATGTACTCTCAATGTGGTTTGTTACAAAGATCTTTAAAGATATTCAATCAGATGAATCAAAAGGATATAGTTTCATGGAATTCAATGATTTCTGCATATGGTAGACATGGAGAAGGAGAATTAGCAGTTCTTTGTTTCAATTCGATGATTCGAGATCACAAAAACGTTGATTTTGATCCGAATCCAGCTACATTTACTGCAATTCTCTCAGCTTGTAGCCATGGCGGATTAGTGAAAGAAGGTGTTGAGATTTTTAACTTAATGATTGAAAGGTACGGTTTTTCGCCGAATCTTGATCATTTTTCGTGTTTAGTAGATCTTTTGGGACGAGCAGGGTACCTCGAAGACGCGGAGAAGTTAGCGAAAATCGGCGAATTGAGAATTGGAGGATTTGAATGTAATGTGTGGTGGAGTTTGTTTAGTTCTTGTGTTAGTTATGGTGATTTGAAGATGGGAAAAATGGTGGCTAAGGTTTTGATTGATAGAGAATTGAATGATTCGTTGGTTTATGTTCAGTTAGCGAATATTTATGCAGGAGCAGGTTTGTGGAAAGAAGCTGAAGAAACGAGAGAAGCCATGGAAATTAATGGAGCTTTGAAACAGAGAGGTTGTAGTAGCTGGATGAGAATTTGAGATTATCGGTTTAAGTTTAGGTGCTTAACCGGTTTGATCCGGTTTATTAAATAACCGGGTTGTTATTGTGAATTAAATAGATTTTTGTGTTAATTATTATTCATGGTTTTTGTGTAGTCGTATAAATTTAATTAAAAAAAAATATATTGGTTTAAGACTATCAATGTTTTAATATAATAGAAAATTATAAATATAAAAAGAAGGTATTTTATAATACCTTAATTGGGATCCAAACATATATATATATATATATATATATATTTATGGTTTTG
>KE152996.1:200749-212223 GCA_000411095.1 Aethionema arabicum
AGATTTTTATTTATAAAAAATATAACCGTTCATTTAATTTTATTGTGCGATAAAAAATGTATTCAAAAGGAAAATTAAACCGGAAAAATAAACAAATAAACAATAGGAAACAAAAGCTTGTTAATACTTTTAAACAAAAATCAAATACAAACCGAAAGAAAATCGAATCAAATCTATTCTTTTTTTTAATTAATAAATAATTTATATTAGACTCCCTAAATGTATAAACTTAAAAGATATAAATTTGAAAATGAAATCTAACATAATTGACTTTTTTTTCCTTACATTAATTAATTTATCAAGGAGAATATTTGTTTGTTCTTTTTTTGGATAATAAGAAAGATAATTACGAATATTTTTTATTGGAGTTTGCAATTTGACCGGAGAATATGAGGTTACTTGATAAAACAGCAATTGAAAAATGTTTTCTTATAAATCTTCTTTAAGCTCAATTTAATATTAGTTGTTATATTAATTGGTCAATTAAATTAAATACTCTAGAAATGAATCTTTATAATTAACTGTTGAAACTAACTTCAACCATATTCTCTAGAAATTACGAGTCACCGATACAACCCACACACACACATATATATAATTAGTAATTTGAAAGAAATAAAAGTATTTTAAATTGAAAGGTAAGAAATACATATATATATATATATATATGTATATACTCTATAAGTATATGAAACTAATAATTTGTATTAAAACAATATAAATATTGTTTTAAAATAAATATATACCAATTATTAGTATATTTTATTCAAAATATTGTAAATTATTCTAATTAACAGAATATTTATATTAAAAAATGATAAATTTATAAATGTGAACATATATGTGAATGGAATAAAATATTCAAGATATGCATGAAAAAAGAAGAAGACTTTAACTTACGCTTTTGTCCCTATTTTGTTGACCAAAAATTCAGAATATTCCATATTATATAAACTGAATTTCATTATATTTTCGTAATATTTTTATATATAAATTACTAAAGCAAAAAAATTGTTAAATACATTCTTTATTTTTTTAAAAAATTGGGTTAAGTAAACAAAATATTAAGTCATTATGATATCTAACTATTAATTAACATTCATGTAGTACACATCCACTACCAACTTTCTTCAACCTTGGAAGAATTACTTTATTTTGTATATTTAATATATGTGTGTATAAATATAATATACACACAAATTATAATAATGTTTATATATGTGATTTTGACTCCGTGATAAATTCTCACAATATATTATACATCTTAGGTCGGCTACATCAAATCTACTCAAATTAAATACATTACATGAAAAACATGTCACAAAAATATATAAATATTTATAATTAAAAATAAAATTAACGAAACATTATAGTTATAATTTAATATCGGTTTTAAATATGATAATACAAAATATATATACAAAATCTAAGAACCAATATTTTAAATATAAATATTTTCTTACTGACATTTATGAGATATATTAAGTACTTTTTTATTTGAATTCAACTATATGCACTCATCCTTTAATTTTCAAAACATTTTATTTCTAAAATATTATTTTAGATCACCTTTTTATCACATGATTTTTTGCTTTATTTAAGCAATCATTCACACACACACATCAAAATAATTTAGTAGGACCATAAATTATATATATAACACGGCAATGCAAATTTTAATTTACTTTATAATTATTGACTAACATAAGAATTTATGAGGTCATTATGTAGCTTTATATATTCTATGGTTCACATATTTTATAACAGCTCATTGTTTTAAATGCTTATGTGTTCTCTATAAATTGACCTTAATGACTTCTAATTCTCTTCACACTCAAATTTTCTAATAATTCTCTCTCTCTTCATTCTCTCTCTCCTCTTTTTCTCTCTCTATCAATCTTTTGAAATTAAATATTATGTCTAAATTCATAACTATATTCTTAGTTATGTCTCTTCTTCTTTGTTCATCGTTAACCTATGCAACTCGACCACTTTCTGCAAAAACTCCCCTATTTTCTAACCAAACCGATGCCAAGGTTGATAAATTTCTAATTATTGATTATATATATATATATATATATATAATCTTTTTAAACTTGTTTTAAATAAAATGATTGATAGTTTTGTGTCCGAATATTAATTTGTAGTATGCAACTTTTGTGTTTTGCGTATTGCTATAAGAAAATTAGTATATATGGACTTCATTTTCTATTTATATTGTCTAAAACTAATAGTTTTGTTCAAAATATTAATTTTTTGTAGCTTGGTGAATTAAGAAAAGGGTAGATAGACACTTTATTATTATAGATAAAAAAATTTAACACTTTTTTTTCAAAATATGTAACTTTTTTTAGTGAATGTGTAATTTTTATGTACTACGAATTACTGTATAAATATATGTTATTATTATTCACCGTAAATTTCACATATATAAGAAAACTATAAATTTATATTAGTCAAATTTTGGATTTAGATTGTTTTCTTGTAAATAGAATAAACGACCAAAAGAGTTTGCATGAATAGTCATAAAATACCAATATTCATTATTTTTTTTTCAAAATTATAGATTGTAAAAATATAATATACCGTAAAATTAACATTTATTATTATATGTATATATAGGACATTTATGAAGGAGATGAAGTTGGAGAAGAAAGTTGCAAAGGAATTGAAGAAGAAGAGTGTTTAATTAAAAGATCCCTCGTTGCCCACGTCGATTACATCTACACTCAAAATAAACAACACTAATTAATATATATATATATATATATATATATTAAGCTAATTAATTTGATAATCATTGTATAATTTCACTATATATGCAATGTTTATTTTCATTTTTATAAATTTTCTTATTTAAAATATTCTCCTTTTTTATTTTATCGTTGTTTTCAGAGTTATAATTATTAATGGTTATTTAATTATAAACGCTTTTTTTATATATGTACATATATACACATACTAAAGTCCCAACAAAGATTTGATTGTGTGTTTTGTAGTTAATTGTGAAAGCCGTTGACTTTTCAAAGGCCCCTATCTAAGACGGAGGCTTATTTATTGGGCCAATATAAATCGAAATTAATTTGGGCCTAAAATTAAATGGGCCTTCAATTAAATGAGCCTCATACGAATAGAAAAACAACGTCGTTTCGCTACTTTTTTTTGTACAAAAGAGGTACCACGTGGGTCTTGTCTGGTCCACATCTCCCAACAACTATATCCAAATTTATAATAAATATCCATTAATTAAAAATTAAAATTCATTTTATATTTTCTTTTCCGAAATTGAATTAGTTATATAAAAAAAAATCAATAAATGTAACCAATTTTTATAATTATTCAAAAATACAACCCAATTTTACATCAATATTTTTTTAAATCTTTTTTTTTTTTTATCAAAACCTTGGAGAAGACAACATCCATGGCGATTCAACAATTTGTAAACACAAAGATAAACATAAACTATGAATTACTGAAGTTTTCACTTTCATATAGCGTTTCGTATCGCAACTTTTAGCTTTCGCTTTCTCCACATAACTCGTCATTTTACCGTTTACTCTCTCACTCATTACTTCCAATAACGCTTTCACCGTTTCAAACGTTACTTTCCCACTTAAATCCACCACATAACGCCGATTACTCGGTACCGATAACGACGACGAAACTTTACTAATCAACGTCGATTTCGATTTCGAAACCTCCTCATTCCGATCATCCGATTTCGACGTTTTCACAAACGTTTCAACCGCATTATTACATAGCGTTACAAGCGTTTGCTTTACTTTAACTTCATGTTTCGGATTCGTTAATCCCGCGAATAAATCGTCGAAAACGTTTGTTTTCGACGTTTTATCCAAATAAACCGAAACCGCTGTTGTCACAAACGTTTGAACGCAATCGCCGATAAGCTTTCTTCCATCATTTG
Organism: Aethionema arabicum; assembly: GCA_000411095.1. Taxonomy (NCBI): domain Eukaryota; kingdom Viridiplantae; phylum Streptophyta; class Magnoliopsida; order Brassicales; family Brassicaceae; genus Aethionema; species Aethionema arabicum. The sequence goes on from KE152996.1 coordinate 204,675, forward strand.
AACAAATCGCGTTTACTAAATTCGCGTTTGAAGCGTTTTGCGTTTCTTTTGAAGCGGCGATGACTAAATTTCTAGCGAAACTTCCAATAACTGCTGAAGCAAAACCTGAACCGGATTCGGTAAATAACTTATCCAAAATCCGGTTTGAGAAACCTGAACCGGAATCTAATCGATAACCGCGAATTAAACCGATTGTAATCGCTTGTGTGAATTTGATTAAACTCGAATTGAGTTCATCAGAATTAGCGATTTTTGAGATTTGTTTGAAGCTATTTGGGATTTGATCTGAATCAGATCTGATGAAATTTGAAAGATCTTTTGAAATTAAACTAATAGCTTCTGCTGAATCAGAAGTTGCTTCGAGAAGATTTAGTAAAAGAGTGAAGATTTTGGAGATTTGTTTACGTTTTTGAGAAATTGAAGGAGATTTATAAACCCTAAAAACTGTGTAACTGCTAAGAGCTAAGAAAATCCATTTTTTGTTCTTTAGAGCAAGATTTAAACCCTTTTTGGTAAACGCTAAATCCATAAATAGTAGGTATTGAAGAAATGAAATTGATTAAAAGGGGAAGAGAAAAAGGCTATTTGAGAGAGATTATGTTACCAGGAATCTCGTGCATAGTGGAAATTGAAATCCTTTTTTGAAAGAATTTTCTCTGGTTTTCCTCTGTAAATTTTCCCGGGAAAATCAATGGAAGGAACGAAGTTTTGCTTTGATTTGGATAAAATTGAAAAAATGGGAGAGAAATTTTAGTGCCCAGGAATGAATAGATCATGAAAAGAAAAGAAAACCCTTTTTTTTGTTGTTTAAGAGATTAATTTTCTCTCGTTTTCTTCGTAACTTTTCCCGGGAAAATATCAATGAAAGGAACAAACTTTTCTTTGGTTTAAATCCATAAAAAGGAGAAATTTTAGTACCCCAGAAGTTGAAAAATCATAAAAACAAAAACCCCTTTCTGTTATTTAATTCAGAGATATAAAGAAGAATTTTCTCTCGTTTTCTTCTGCACTTTTCCCGGGAAAATCAAAGAAAGCAACCTCTAATCAAAATTTTGACTTGGGGGTTTTAAAAACAAGATGAGAAAATTAAAAAAAAAAACCTCGAAGAAAGAAAAAAAAGATTTATGAGAAATTTGGGAATTGGATAAGAATTCAAATCATGACGTCAAAGTCGTTAAAGAATTTATAAGAAAGGAGAGAGCTTTATATCTCTTTTGATATGAGATTTTCAGATAATTTGATATGAAGACAAATACGTATAAATATATACATATATGTATATATAGATGCGTATAATACATGAAAGAATCAATTCAATTGGATTGAATTGGAAGTTTCGAGTATGGGATTTTATGTGTGAGAAGATAAGTTTAGTTATGGAGTATTATTAAAGTATTTGCAGGCTTTTCTTTTTTAATAATCTTCTCTATAGTATAATTTAAATTTTAAATTGCAAAACCCTAAAATGTATGGTCATTGATACATATACGTATGTAGAATATATGTTTAATAACTAAGAAAAATGATTAATTAAATTGTCATTTATAACAGTTTGGTTTCCAAAAAAATGTAAAAGTTAATGTGTTATTTAAAGTATATAATATAAGATTATAATATTATATAGTGTACATGTATATAAATGCCCATGTTCGATATTTAAAATAGGATAATGTCGGTGTACTTTTATTTCAAGCCAATCCTGATAAATTAAATAAATAATTTTTATTTTTTTGAAAAGGAAAATTGTGGCTGTTAAGTAATCTGAAATCAAAGCTACAGAGACACGTGGACGGTGTAGATACCATGATTCGGATCACGCGAGCCGTCGCGTATCAGTGAAGTCAAAATCTTATTAACCGCGTAAATTCTAGATAAAGAGCTTCTTACCACGTGGCACCTTTTTAACCGATTATATCTCACAGATACTTACACGTTAATTTTCATTACACATCATCATAAATTGTTTATCATGGACATGGAGATGATGAAAATGATGATCATCATGATGTTATCATCGCATCGAAATGAAAGATCAGTACGATGTCATCTGGTCTGATATGATCATCAAAATTATCATGATGGAGATGATGAAAATGATGATCATCATGATGTTATCATCGCATCGAAATGAAGACATGATGTGATCTGATATGATCATCAAAATTATCATGGTGGTGGTGATCTGATCATCATCTCGATCATGACATTAAGATGATAATCATTGATTCATCATTATTCATCATAAGCGTCATAACTCATAAGTGATAAGCCTCATCATGTTGTGAGCATGGTGATGATGATCAAATCATCATTTTGATTATGAAAGTAAGATGATATCATCATCATCATCATTCACAAACATTACAGGTGATGTAAATTATATACAAGCTAGACAGATTCTAAAAAGACGAAAAGGTAGAAAAAATCAATGAAAATAATGACCTTTCGCTTTGATGATGATCATCATGATGTGATCATGGTGATAATAACCATGCTGATGTGATCTGGTAACATCCATAAACATTGCAGGAGATAATATATACAAGCCAGACAGAAAAATCTGAAAAGGCCAGAAGTGTAGAATAAAACCTATTCACAATCATAATCATATAAAAATGGTTAGTGTCACATATGATATAAATGTTATTTTTATCAAAACCCACTTTGGTTTTTGATTCTTTCTTCACCACTTACCTGACCAATCGAGAAATCAAGTCACTTCCTTTGTCGGTCTTTGTCATCTTCGTCATCTTCAAGATCACTAAAAGTTAAATCTTCATCTTCCACGAGAGTATTAATGGCTACAGTACTGTTAACACTTTCTGAAGTTTCATCATCCTTTAACCATTCATCATATTCATCATCATCATCCACTTGTAAATCAATAACTCTAGATGAAGACAAACCAGTTATTACTGGGTTGTTCTTGTCTTGGCGTGCTGGTCTTTCTTCGATGACAGATTTGTCAATAACTTGTATCTCCTTGGTTTCAGTTTCTACTGGGTGCTTCTCTGTTTCAATGTCAGATGACTTGTTTGAATCTGTTGCTTCCACAGAGATGGTTTTGTCTGGTTCTGGTGAAGGTAAAGGATTACTCTCTGCCACCATTGTTGTTGATTTGTTTCTCTTCTGCAACTCGTGGGATAATAATGCTCTTGCTTCAAGTACCTTAATGAAAAAGCAAAACACAAATCATTTGATTACTCTTTGTTTTTTATTTAAGGAACGCAGAAACTTTGCATACATCTAAGAAACTTAAATTGAGTGCTAGTATTTAGTATCTACGGTTTAGGTCATATTAGTTTGCATACAACCATGAAATACTTGGTGATATATCTAGCAAAACCTGATTTGGGTGCTACTATTTAAGTTTTATTAACTAGAGGGTCTTCTACTGAAGCACTAAACGATTTTATGGATTTAGTTTGGTGAGATTTAGAGTTGAGAATCAAGCTTTACCTGAGGAGTTGAGAGAAGTAAGGCATCATGTTTGCTGAATTTAGGATGGACAAGAACAAAGTAGATCCTCCAGAAGCAACTTTCAGTCATGTATGCTGGACAAAGTTCAATCCTCAAAGCAGCAAGGCTCGATGCAAGCCTTTCCACAGCTAGGGCGTGATCTTGTTGAGCATCAGTCATTTCAAAGTCTGAGAATATAGAGTGTGTTAACACCTTGATTTGCAGCTTGAATACTAACACATCAGATTAGCTCTTTAAACAAACAATTTTGGTCTTCAGAAAACTAAATTAGAGTCAAGATTTCTAAGGATTCTAGCTACACCAAAGCGATCAGATTAGTCCTAAGGTAATGGATACTTGCAGAAGCCACAGATAAGCATATTTAGAAACATTTGATTACAATGTGATACGAAGAAGAAACGTACCATCAAAGTTATCGTCCTCGTCAGGGAATGGAAAATCCAACCATGTCTCAGGATGCAGAGCAAGATCCCTAGCAAATCCAACAACTTCCTCTGTCACACCAATGACATCTCCAACAACATCATGCTTCTTAGAATCATCCCCTTCCGAACCTAATTGCAAAAAATTCGAAGCGATCTTCGTAATCTCTGATACCTGTATATTTCCCGAGATCTTAGAGATTCCTGTCCTGAATCTACCTCCAATCTCAACGAAATCGTTCTTAATCCCAGAAATCAGATCCTCGTTATCCTCCACAAGATCCGAAGACCTTCGACTCTCCTCAACATGATCAGACGTCTGATTTTCCTCCTGATGATCGGAAGAAGGAGGCGGCGCAAGGAATGAAGCCACACCCCATAACTGGCTTCTCAAGGTCTTTGTCAGTTCGGAAATATCTTCCTTCACGCCTCGAGGAGATTGTGACTGTGATTGCAACACCGATGGAGAAAATTTTTCATTAGAACCGGAATCTTCATCTAAATTAGCCTTAATCCGTTCTTTTCCATCATCTTCTTCCTCATCAAGCTTCAGAGAGTTCGCAATGGATCTAGCCAACCAAGCCATGTTTAGACCTCTCTTCTTAATAGTCTTTTCCAATCTTATAGTCTTCTTCCCACAGCAATAAACGACATCGTTTAATAAATCCAATCTAATCCTTAAACGCGGACGTTTTAAAACAACCCCAGTAAGATAAAAATCAAACTAATCTAATCGAGCCCTTAAATGACGTTAACTACCCATAATCATATAATGAATCTTCTCCCAAATCCAACTAAGCAAAAAACGACACCGTATTAAGCTAATCCAATTCAACGTTAAACGGCGTAACCAAATTACCCGTTTGTAGCGAATCTCCTCTCAATGAGCTAAAACGACACCGCAATTAAGTGAACGCAATTCCACGCTTAAAACGGCGCCGTTTAAAATAATCCTTATACCTAGTCTTCTCCCAGTAAGCCAAAACGACAACGTTCTTGTGAGTCCAATTGAGTACATAAACGCCGTCGTATAAGTGACTTCACTTGAACACAAACGACAACGTTTGAGTGGCCAACTCAAAACGGCGTCGTACACATGCTTTAAATCGGCTTATATGTCGAGACAAGCTCTCACATCACTCTGAGAGAGTCTGAATCACACAAAAACACATTCATTACACACATATACACACATATACACACATATATATATATGATATATGTGTGTATATATATAAATAAACATATGAAAATCATCACTTGTCAAATCTCACTTTCATTTCAATAACTTCATTAAAACAGTAAAAAAGCTCAGAATTATATACACAAAGATCTCCAAAACCAGTTTCACAATTTCACTGTGCTTTCAGACCAACAAACAGTGTTTTTATCCTTCACATTTGTCAATTTTCTATCCAAAGAAACCAATTTAAACCTTTCACAAGAACCCTAATTTAGAATCTAATCTGTTTCCTTTCTCCAAATTCCTCTTCTGAAATTTAAACTAAAAAAAACAATAAACTTTACACAGTTTGCTCTTTCCTCATTGTTTATTAAGCAAACTTTCATCAAAACACAAAACAAAAGAGTTAAAAACCATACCGTCGAAATCCAAATTCTTCATCTTTATATACATCAGGTTCCAGCTTCTATTGAATTGTTCTTGTGAGTCTGCATTTAGAGATAAACATAGTGTCTGAATAATGCAGACTACATAGCTTAAGTAACTCAGCTGATCTCTGTTTTAAGATTGGATCACATCCACTTTGAATCACTAAAAGTAGTTTAGCAGCTAAACCAACTTCTACAGCTAAAGATGAACATTCTTCAGGAGCTAATTTGCAGATAGACCAAAGAATTGATAAAGCAAACTTAGTACAATTCTCTGATACTCTCATCAATAACTTCACAGTATAAGCTATGGAGTTTGCAGAGTCTTTAACAGCAATTCTTCCTTCCATGTCTAAACATAATCCATCAAGAACAAAAAGAGCTAATTCTAAACATTCTTGATCTAAAGATGGTAAGATATTAACCAATTGAGGAACTGCTCCAATCTTGATTATTAAGTTTCTAACTTGTTTATGAACTGAGATTGGTTTAAGCAATCTAAGTGCAGGTAAAACTCCATTTCTGTGTTTAAGATCTTTCACTAATCTCATTAATCCAACAAGTAAACTATGACTTGAAACTAACTCTGTTCTAAACCCTTTCTCCTCCACTAATCTTGTAATCAACTTTACAGAGTTGATTTTAGTTTCATTTGTTCCATCATTCAACATATCAACCATTAATGAAACCTTAGCTGGTTGCATTAACCCAGATTTTGAATCAAAATCAAGCTCAAGATTCACAAGAATTGCTATAACCTCAGATCCAACAGCATGAGAAGTGAAAGGACCAAGAAGAGATGAGATTAAAGAAACACCTCCTTCTTCAACAACTGTTTTTCTAGCCATTACATGATTCAAAACAACTTGTTTAAGCTCAATCAAAGCTTGAACTCTACCTTGACCTTTAACTTTTCTTAAACTCCTTAAAATCTCAACAACTCTTCCTTGAACATCTTCAGATCTTTTCTTCATCAATACATACTTTTGAGAAAACCAAGTGTAGATCAAATGATGAAGAGTTTTGTTAGGTGTTACTGAATCATCCCAAAGCTCCTGCATTGTTGTGGGACAAGTTAAGTGCCCTAAATTAAACCATTTTAGAATATTTAACCTCTCATAGGTTTGACCAGTACAGAGAGTAACAGGATCTTGCATTGGCTCTAAAGAGATAGGACATATGAAAACTGATGGTATATCAAGCAAATCTAGCTCAGCTATCATCTTCTTCAGATCTAATTTCTCATCAAGAACAACAACAAGGATTTTTTCATCATTATTACCGCCATTAACATTACCTAGAACACCGTCTTTCACAGCTGTATCTAGATCTAAAACTTGACCATCGTTATTGTTCTCAAATCCAATAACCTCAGCTCTCTTCAATGGCGGAAACATTGGGGGTTTTTAAAACAAATTGAAACCCTAATTTGAAAGATTCTTTTAGCTTACAGCTTTAGGGAAAATTTCTTTATGAAACATTGCGAAAATTTCTTCGTCCTTCTTCGTCTTCGTCTTGCTTTTGCTTTTTCAACGGTCAAAAAGGAGATTCAGTGAAAAAATCTTTTGGAAAACATCATAAACACATGATTGCAAAAGCCATAACCGATTCCGCGAAATGTGAATTTAACCCACGAGTTTCGAGAAAGAGAAACTATGAATTAAGAAGAAGGAATCGAGACCTAGTAATCAACAGATTTGAATGTAGCAAAATCGAGAAATCTCAACAGGATTTACAGAAAATGAGGAGAAATTGATAAAATCGAAATGATGAAAACCACGAATTCGTGAGAATTAACGAAAAAAAAAAATCTGTACTCTCTTCTGGGTTTGTGTAAGTGAGAGTGAGTGAGTGATTGCTTCTTTGTTTTTGTTTTTTTCGAAGAAATTACTTAATAACAAAAAAATAAAAGGGGGAAATTAAAAAATAAAAATAAAAAGGGATAAATTAAAGATTTCTTGAAAGATTCGGACTAAATTAAAAAAAAAAAATTAAAAGATAAAAAAAAAAGTGACTGGGAACCACGGGCTATTACC
>KE152996.1:212329-242471 GCA_000411095.1 Aethionema arabicum
GAACCACGGGCTATTACCGGTTTCCACACGTGCAAGCTTCCCCACCTCCCGGTTTCACTAAATAAAAATATTATAATTTTAATATTTCTTTTTACTAATTTTAATATCTTTTATTGAAAATAATGAGATGTGTTTTTTTTTCAAAATTATAAATATTTTTTGTAAATAAAAAAAATTATTTACTCTGCTGATTACAAGTTTGAACTATATTTTAAAAATATGTATTTGTTATATTTTATGGTAATAATGAAGGGAAATATATAAGGGATGCAGGGGTAAAATGGTAAATAGAGGAAAAAGTCACGCACGTAGTCAACAAAGCTGATAAGTGATAACACCAAACAACACACGGGGAAGAGTAAACACACGTGCCGTACAGGTCGGGGGCACGTGCGACGTTCATTTCTAGGTTTAATTATCTCTAATTAATCTCATTATTATTAATTATTTATATTAAGGTGGGCCCGCATACAAAAGCTCCAGCTAGACATGTTGACCGTGACGTGTATTTGCTTTGACCGTCAATTTCTTCCTTGTCTTCGGTTTCGTTTTTTTACTGTATCTATTACCAATCATATTCGTCCACGTGTCAGGGTACTTAACCTCTAATTTTTCTCCTCAATCACTTTTTTTTTTCTTAACTTCACCTCAATAACTTATTTAGATTAGTAATCTAATTTTTCTTTAAAATTATATTTTTTTTTAATAATACAAAAATAGTGCATATATTTTATTAGTGTGTATGTTTTATTATATTTAAAGTAAAACAAAAAAAGAGGGAAAGAAAAACAAAGGCATATGCGTGAAGAAGGAATCAGAAAATGGTATATACTGCATAGCTTGAATATTATTTATTAATTAAATATTTTTATACTATACTATAAAATACTCCAACTGTTATTATAATGTTTTTATCAATTTCAGCGACTAAGACTGTCACGTGACTCTCTGAACCCCTATAGATTCACGCCTCTCTATATATATAGTATTTGAAATTGCAATGGTTTGATTTTGAAGTTTAGGTAATCTGAATTAAACTTAAAATTAAAAGTGATGTTTTATAAATTAAAAAGCTGACAAAACGAATCAATTTACGGATACTAAAATTTCAAATCATATGAATATGTTGTTAACAAAATCATATGAATTATATTAATATTTATTAGCAAAAATAAAATATTAAAATTATATTTATTGTTTCAATAAGCTAAAGGTATCGGCCCAATCGGCCCAATTACAGGTTCCGTTAAATGGCCTTAACTAGCCACATAACGGCCTAACAAACTTCTTCTATCTTCTTCCTTGTATAAAGCATCTGTTGTATAGAAGATTTTAGCTAACTTTTTCTTTCTTCATTCTCTGAAACCCTAATATATTGTCAAATCGAAGATCCTACGATGTGTTTACAGATTAGTAATATATCGTCTTAAACCCTAAATCCTAAACCCTAAACTCTAAACCCGGAATTTTGACTAGATGAAATATGTGAATCTGTGGATATATTGATCATAAATTTTCTTTTGTATAGGAAGTTGTTATAGCGAAGAATCTCTGATCATCAACATGATCATGATGATGATGAAGATTCAAGATTTGGTAGAGCAATTGGGTTAGTATCTAAAATGAAGAGGAAGATTCAGACAAGAACAATATTGTTGTCTGAATTAGACACATTTCCTTCATCATTTCATAAAACATTACCAGAAGGTAGAAGAAGAAAGGTAAAGAAAGAAGAATGGGCAAAGTTAACAAGAGATTGTACCGAGAAATCGATGAAACAACGCAGATCGAATCTGTGTAAAATCACTGGTTTGAATCCATTGTTGAAGAAAAAGGTAGAGATAGTGAACCTATAAAGAAGAGATTTATTGTTAGCTTCTTGTGCAAGGCATAGGACATGGTGTAATTAACCCTAATTTTCTACGTTGCGTGTGTATAAAGTAACTAACATTTAGTCGTATATAATATAAGAGACATTTGACAAAAATAAAAGAAATTAATTCAAACTTATATTGTTTGACCAAAGAGAATAAACCGATGAATGTTCAAATGTCTTTTTTTTAGAACAAAGAAAAAACCAATTATTTGAAAATGATATTAATTTATATCATTAAAATAAAACCTACATGGGACTAATTTAACTATTAACTATATAATTATAATTATCTCATGGAAAAAGTCATTTTTTTAGTTTATTTATTTTGTAACATGGAATATTTCAAAGATGCAAGTTGGTGATATACTGATATGATATCACATCTTATTCTATTATAAAATGATAACTAATCTTTAGAGAATTATTTGTATTTAGTCTCCTAATCTTCATTATTTATCATCAACTAAACACATCTAAGAAGTTCCAAAGGAGAAAGAAGATATGTACCAGCAAGATCAGCATCCAGTTGGTGTTCCTCCGCCACAAGGCTATCCTCCTAAGGATGGAGGATATCCACCACCGGGATATCCTCCCCAGGGTTATCCACCACCGGGATATCCACAACAGGGATATCCACCTCCGGGATATGGTCAAGGTTATCCTGCACAAGGATATCCTCCTCCTCCACCGCAATATTATCAGGGACCTCCACAGTATTATGGTCAAGCTCCTCCTAAAGACAAGAAAGACAAAAAAGACAAGAAAGAAGTTGGTTTTCTTGAAGGATGGTAAGTTGACCCTCACCTATCATCATCATCATCATCATCATCATCATCAATTCATCATTATCATCATCATATACATGTATGTGTTTACCTAGCTCTATCTCTGTCAATAACATTTGTTTGTTTGTGAATCTTACAGTATGGCTGCGGTTTGCTGTTGTTGTCTCTTGGATGTTTTCTTTTGATCGGAAGATGAAGCCGTTGACCATCTGAAGAACAAAATTATCATATAATAAATCAATGTTTAAAAAAAACAAAAAAGACAATGTTGATTTTTTCTGGCCATGTGTGTGTGCACGACGATTTGTGTATGTTGCTGTGTTTCTTTCTATTTTTTTTATGCATTATTGATTCGAATTTGACTTCAAATTTTGTTGACTATTTCTTATATGCCCATCTATGTGTATTGAAGAGAAACAGATAAATGAGTGAAACTTTGTTCTAACACAAAACAGATACTTAAACAATAGAATCTGTTACTTAGAATCTTACCAAAAGAGTTCATATCATCGTGATCATGAAACCAAAATGAATCAATCCACTTCATATCAGCGTGATCATAGTTGATGCTGGTTAAGTCTGCAAAGAACCACAAGGAAAAGATCAGTTTACAGGTAGAGGAAAGCCACCATAGCTTATAGCTTAGCCTGCAGAAACAGCAACTGAAACTTCAGGCATTGAACCTTATCCTACATTACTCTGTAATGGTTTACACCTATATTGAGCAGTATCATGAGCAGTTAGAAGCTAGCTATCTCAGAATCCAAGAGGTGTAACCATAATTTCAAGCTTCATTTCTAGGCATTGAACACTTCTGATGAGCTAGGTATGATAAATTGGAATCCATGAGTGCCATTTTCAGCAAAGGATAGTGTTACTAACCTTCAGTAGCTGAGTATGCCCACTTATTGACCTGACATAAGGTAAAACCACCATTTTCTCAGTAGATGAAGCTGAGAAATCAACAATGGGAGATACTGAGTGTTCTTTAGTTAGCTTGATCCTTCATTTTCTGAGTAGCTGCTCTATCAAATCATTATGATCAAATTACCAATACCAGATAAAAAAAACGTAGAAAAATCTCAAATTCATAGACAGATACGAGTATTCAATCATAATTTGAGCGGAAACCCTAATTTCAAAGCTGGAAAGGAGCAAGTGAATTAAAGCAAATGCTTACCTTAGGGGAAAGATGATCATGATGGAGAAACGCCGAGAAAAACACCGGAGCGCCACCGCGAGACGTTAAGTCTTTCAATCGGCACAATGTTCATGAAAATGGAAGTTTCTGATCTTCGATTTCGCATTGGGTTTTCCTCTTCGGAGAAAACGACGAAGAAAATGAGAAAAACTCAGAAAAAGAACAGAAAATTTTCAATTTAGCCATCGAAGTTATCTAAATTTATCTTCAAGGTCCAGTAGTCTTAAGTTATTTCTACTGCGTCACTTAATTTATATGTCACTTAAATTTTGCCCAGATATTTATTTTTATCTTTTTTCTCCAAAAGATATTTATTTTTTTTCAAACAACAAAAAGATATTTATTTTTGCTGAATATTTTTTTTTAACACAAAATATTTATTTTTCTAAGGAGGCAAAATGGATATTTTCTATATATATAAAATTTCTTCAATAAATCGTAAATGAATTTATAAATTCAAATTTAAGTAGTGACAAAAATACATTACAAACTTTTTTTTTATCAATTTTAAATTTTTATTTAATTAATAAATATGTTTTTTTTGTTTAGGTCAGTTCATTTTGGCCAGTTTTCAACATACCACTTATAAGTTATAAATAATACTATAAATAACATAACATTTAATTTCTTCAACAACCATAATTACTTAATTCCATATTTGTAAAAAGAAACTAGTGGGGTGTATTTTGTAATTAAGTTTAAATTTGAGGCTAATTTAATGAATTAGGAAAAAACAAATAAAAGCTCAAAGTTTTTTTCGGTGAGCTTCATTTTTCCATTTCTATGGATATTCTTCACCGTACTCTCTCTTCTTCTTCTTCTTCTTCTTCTTCTTCGTTGTTTCATTGACATTTTTTCTGATTTAAGAAATTCGATTGATGAATCTCTCCAGAGCTTCCATTCTCTTTTGATTCTGCTTCATCGGGCATGCTTCTTGTTCGTCTTCTCCATTTTTCGCAATTTCCAGTTTCGATTTCTCCGATCGTCTTGTTTGATTACGATCGATGTTTTTTTTAATCTTGTTTTAGGTCGATTTTGTTCTATAATTTCGACATTTCTGTTGAATTTCATTATCTATTTGCTGAAATCGCTCAATTTCGTTGTTGTTTTGTTGAAACCCTGACATGAAATCTCTATTGTTCAGTAATCAATTTCACGATTTCTTACTCCTTTTTTTGATGTTTTACACAGAGAGAAGAAGTGGATTCATTAAAATTTGCTGTGGTTTGTGCGATTTGTGTTAATGGGAGCTCCAAAGCAGAAGTGGACAGCTGAAGAAGAAGCAGCTCTTAAAGCTGGAGTACTCAAACATGGAACTGGAAAATGGCGTACTATACTCTCAGATGCAGAATTTAGCTCAATTTTGAAATCTCGTTCAAATGTGGATCTAAAGGTAAGCAAAAAACTAACACCAAACAAGGAATTTGAATGAGATTAGAGAGAATTTGGAAACTCTGACATTGTTTTTGAACAATTTTGCAGGATAAATGGAGAAATATAAGTGTTACTGCATTATGGGGATCTAGAAAGAAGGCTAAACTTGCACTTAAAAGAACTCAAAATTCGGGTTCTAATCAAGAAGATAACAACATTACACCTCTTAGCATTGTTCCTTTGGTTAATGACAATGATAATGATTATACACAACAGATTCATCCATCATCTCCTGTAGAGCCTCTTCGAGCTTATGCTGCTTCTAAAGGTCCCTTTACAAGGTTTGAGTTTTGTTTCTTTACAAGAATCTAGATAGTGTTGTAAGAATGAAGAATCTGTGTTTGTGTATTGAGTTTCTTGAAGATAGATTTGAACCGTTCCTACTGTATTCGTTTGTAGTGTTGATAACATCATCTTAGATGCTATTACAAACTTCAAGATGAATCTGTATAGAAACTTAGTTTTGATCGAGTTTCTTGAAGATTTGAGGTTCTAATGTGTGTTTTTGTTGTGTTGTAGTGTGGATAAGATCATCTTGGAGGCTATTACAAACTTAAAGAAACCATTTGGTCCTGATGGGAAGTCAATTTTGCTGTATATAGAGGTATTCTAGCATTTCTTGTAAGTTCATTGGTTGGGTCTATATATATTTAGAGATTGTTAAATCATCAAGAACTTAGTAGCTGTAAATTTTCAGGAGAATTTCAAGATGCAATCAGATATGAAACGGCTTGTGACTTCAAGATTAAAGTATTTGACAAATGTTGGAACTCTAGTTAAGGTACAAAAGATCACATTTTCATTAATCTTGTTCTGCATTTCAAACAGTTCCTCCAATGGTGTTGTTCTTGCTTTCAGGTAAAGCACAAATACAGGATTTCTCCGAATTATATGGCTACAGGAGCAAGAGAGAACTCTCCTCAGCTTTATTTGGAAGGAAACAAGAGTAATTCTCTGAGATCTGAAGAGAATGGTGTCGAGAATAGTGTCGAAAATCTTACTAAATCTCAAGTAGAGGAGGAGTTACTTATGGTAAAGGGCATGACAGCTCAAGACGCAGCTACAGCAGCAGCTAAAGCAGTAGCTGAAGCAGAATCTGCAATGGCAGAAGCTGAAAAAGCAGCAAGAGAAGCAGAAGAAGCAGAAGCTGAAGCAGAAGCTGCTCAGATATTTGCAAAAGCTGCAATGAAAGCTTTAAAGTATAGGATGCGTAACAAAACTTGGTAAGAAACAACACCATTAATGGAAGTTCTTCACAAAGCTATATTCTGGTGCAAGATAATGCAGCACACCAAGTCAAAACTTTCAATCTTTGCATATATATATATATATAATATATATGAATGCTGCAGTCTTTTTGGGTTAGTAACAGTGTAAATTTTGCAGCTTGTTAATGTCTCCTAACTAGTTTGATTCTGTGAACTTATGCCCTCTTTTTTCTAAGGACCTGTTTTTGTTAGTAAACTTGAGATTTAAACTGTAATGAACTTTGTAGAAGTTGCAAATAAGACCTTGGAAGTCATTTCATTGCTTAAGAATAATAAACAATCCATATATCTAATGTACAGAGACCAGACCTAGACCTAACCTAGACCAGACCTAACCTAGACCAGATCAGACAAGACCCAGCCCAGATCAGACCAGACCCAGTTCAGACCAGACACAGACCAGATCAGGCCAGGCCCAGACCAGAAGAACAGAAGAAAAGACAAGAATTATGAAGAAAACGAAGAGAATCTTTTTGTTTTTAAACTAGTATCATCATGAACTAATCAGCAGAAGAAGACTGAGAAGATGAAGAAGATATAAATTGTATGTTGAATTTAGCTCTTTGATTTGGAATGCTTTACCAGCCAATCAATGACTTGATCAATGTTTGTGGAGTTCTTGCAAGATATCATAAAGCAACAGACTTCTCTATCTGTAAGTGACTTCAGCTCCCTGCAATAACAAATCAAACAAAAACATGATCAGATCAAGCTAAACGTTGACGTTTCGTGCTGTTTTTGGTAATATCAGATGAAGAAACAGAACAAGGGAGTTAGTTATACATTTCTTCGGTTAAGGCTTCTTTAGACAAAGCTCCAGGCTTGTCAATTTTGTTGCCAAGAACCAGAAGAGGGATACCATTAAGTGAAGGTTTGCTCAATAAATCATGGAGTTCACTTCTCGAGACAGTTAGATTATCAGAATCTGCAGCATCAACTACATACCTAGATATGAATCAAATTGTTTGAGAGAGTTAATATTATATATGATGAATATGAATATGAATCACATGTTAAAGTGAGTCTAAGTTCCTTACACGATTGCAGAAACAGCGCGGCAGTAACGTTCCCACATGCTGCGGAACCTTGGTTGACCACCAAGATCCCATAATTTAATTGTAACGTTTCCTTTTGTCACTTTCCTCATGTTAAAACCAACCTGAAAACATATGAGAATCTCTGTACATTATTCTAAAATCAGTGTAACAATGTATTTTCAAGAGAAGTGTAGACTGTAGTGTTAAAACTTACAGTAGGAATCATGTCTTCACTGTATCCACCAGTCTAAACAAGAAAAGAGATGAGATTAAGCCAGTTTTGACACTGAATTCCAGAGAATATAAAAGGAAACTGTTAACAGAGAAGCATACTTACTGCAACAACATTTACGAGTGATGTTTTTCCTGCATTTTGAAGTCCTATCAAAGAAAGTTCCATTTCCTGCTTAAAGAATAGGCTGCAAAAACAAACACATATCGAAACAAATAAGTTGTTTCACTTGAGATACAAAATTGAAAGATTTGTATACATGCCACAACGTGAGTATTGAGACATAATTTGACACCAACATAATCAATCTTCCAAGAAATTTGGCATTTATAGAGCATGTTCTACATTATGTGACCCTAAAAAACCATTCCCAAATAGACTGAAATCACACCTAAAGCTCTTGTTTTCACAACTCATCCATATAACTTGAGTATTGAGACATAATTTGACACCAACATAATCAATCTTCCAACAAACTAGAGACTAATAGAACCTGTTCTACATTATGAGCCCCTGGACAAAACGCAGTTCCAAGAGTTTAAAGTCACACCTAAAGCTCTTGTTTCCATAACTCATTCATATAACTTGAGTATTGAGACATGTTCGCCACCAATAGAATCTATACATCAGGAACTTTGAGATTTCTAGAACCTTTTCTACATTAAGTTTACAGCAATAAGTTATTGTTTTCATTATAAACTTCCATTGATATCTATGTCCAAATCAGACACGTTAACCATCTAATTTCCAAGATAGATTCACTT
This sequence comes from Aethionema arabicum, assembly GCA_000411095.1. Classification (NCBI taxonomy): domain Eukaryota; kingdom Viridiplantae; phylum Streptophyta; class Magnoliopsida; order Brassicales; family Brassicaceae; genus Aethionema; species Aethionema arabicum. The sequence goes on from KE152996.1 coordinate 220,927, forward strand.
TCCAACTAATGAGCCACCAAAACCAAAAGATACCTATTTCCTAAAACCCTAAACTTGAACAATCAAATCTAAAAGGTAGTTTCCGAAGGTCTCATTCGAAAAGTTGCACAATCAACACAAAAATCACAAGTTAACAATGTTGTTATTTGCTCTATTAAGACTCTTCATACAATAACAAGGATTTGATTGATCACACAATATTCCACAATCAGCTACACACACCAAATATGATTTAAACCCAAAATTGAGCTTATTATGCTGATTGCTAAACGAGCTAATTCCAGAAAATTCCCAATTCCAAAAGAATTGGAAATTCGGCCAAATATATAGGTATTACAAATTCAATCCAATGCAATAGAAACTCAAATTATCGGATCAGAACTCTTGGATTCAAGATTTTATCAATTAAAAGGTAAAGCTCTCTCACCTACGAAGCCAATTGAGAAAAGCTTCCCACAACCCCATTATCAGAACCCTCAAAAAGCTCCGATTGAGAAAAGATTCAGAAAATCAGATCAGCTAATGAGAATTTTCGCGACCTCGTGAATCTCTATAGAAGCTAAAAGCGAAAATCTCTCTCCCTCTTTCGTCGCCTAATCGATTCTCTCTCTCTCTCTCTCTATCGATGATAATATCTCTGAACAGAGCCGGCGAATTTAAAAGAGAGGAGTCAAAAACTCGCGAGATCTGGACCGTTCAATTTTGTTCGTTTTGGTCTACCTGATCTACGGTTCTGATCCTTTTCTGATATACCCAAAACCATGGGATGATAATAATGTATTTAATTATTATTAATTTTGGAAGATCAGATTGTGACACTAACAAAAATAATATAAAATAAACTATAATGGATAAAATCACGCGACCACTCAAGTTATATTATGGTTTTGTTTCTAGAAGTTTACTAATAATTAAAGGATTATATCATAGGTTAATGATCTAAGTTAAAAAAACATAGGTTAATATAAATTGGCTGTGATTTTTTTATTGGGTTAATTTTTTTGTTAAATGTATTAAAAATATAAAAATAAGGTCTTCATATCCTTTTTCAGTTGGATATAAAATAAAAAATAAAAATAAATAAATAAATTTGGTTTTTGAATCATTTATTTATTCATTTTTTAATTATTATTTTTTGTGAGCAAAAAATTTCATTTATTTTTAGTTCGGTTTGGGATGATTAAACCGGATTGAGTGTATTGCCGTGTGTTTCATAAATGGGCTTTAAATTGGGCCATTAGTTATATAGGCTTTAACTAAAAAACTAATAATGGGCTGGGTCCATCGTATTTTATAATATAAAACTATATATTATAATTTGTTTATTAGCTGTTTTCTTTTATAATTATGTGTATTATTGAGTTGACTGCGAAAAAATAATTATTACAAAAGTCATGGTAAGTTTTCTAATTTTTTTGGTAGTCTTCAAATCATAATTTTGTGTCAAGTGTCTTTTAAATCGATTTTTTTTAAATAATATCATGGCTTAAAATAATTAAAAATTGGCAAGTTAATATATTTTACACACAAACTTACTTCAATATCTTTGAATGTAGTTATTGTAGAATTCGATTAATAATTAACAATGAGATACACGAAAATGTTTTAATTATGTTATATGAAATTTTGCTGGATTTAAAAATTAATTTTTTTAATAGTACCATTTACTATATTTAATTTTTAGTATGCTACTTCTAATTTTATCCGTTAAATTTATTATATCATTATACGAATTATCAAAAGGGGTTTTAATATGAAATTTTAATATATAAACATAATAAATAAAGAGAGTTAGATAGAGAGAAGAAAAGGTGAGAAATGAATTGTTTAACCACTAAAGGTGTTATTAGGTTTCACACTTTTTTTATTGCATGAATTATTATCAGAAAATATTATTCAATTAATAAATTAAGCACATAGGTCATACTACAAAAAAAACATTAAATTCCATCATTTCATTTTATATATTTATTTTCAATAACTATATATTAGCCTACTTTTAATTTCATTTATTTTAGACTCTAAACACAAATAATAACTAACTATTTCCAACTAAATTTCAAAAATATTAAATTTACAAATTAAAATATATAATTAGCCATTAATGAATCCCATACTCATGGAGAAAAAAAATAATTAAAGAACATTCATTTTCTTACATTAAATTAAACAAAAAGGTAGTAATTTTTTTTTAATTAAACAATTAACTATAATTAAAGAAACAAAAACAGAGAAACTCATCAGAAGCTTGTTTTTGTCTTCTTGGTCGCACGTCTGATTCATCATCAAAACACATTTCTTTGATCTGATAAATCCTTTTTAACCACAAATATTACCAAACCCATTTGTTAATTTCTCATAAAATCTTACTTCTCTGTTCAAATTTCACCTCTTTGATTAGATTTCCCCAGATTCGAGCTTCTTCTTTACAGAAATCTTACACAAACTTTGAATCAAAATTCGTTGCATTTAGTAGTCAAAAATCTTCTGTTTTGATTGAGTTCTAGACTCAGATTTTGGTTTCATGTTCGAGAATTCAGCTCCGGTTAGTCTCCGGGGATTTTCAGGTGAGATCCCAATGATTCTTTAACCCTAAATTCTCTCTGTGTTTTGTAAATTGGCTGCCTTTAGGGTTCATCAGATCTCGAATTGGGAATTGAGCTTAATTAGGTCATTAACATAGCTAGATTTGATAACACAGCTTGAATTTGACTCAAATATGGAATATTTCTCTGTTCTAGTAACATCCAAAAGTGAAAATTGCTTAATAAGAACACTTTCTTAATTTGTAACAGAAACTTTTCATGATTTTGTCTCCTAATTTTTCTGGGTTTCTGTAAATTAGCAATCTTTAGGGTTCTAATATAGTAAATTGAGCTTAATTAGCTGATGAATTTGGCTAGATTTGATGAATATAGGTTGAATTTGACTCAATTATGGAATCTTTATCTGTTCTAGTAACAAAAAAAACTGGAAATTGCTTAATCAGAACACTTTCTTAATCTGTAATAGAAACTTTTTATGATTTTGTCTCCTAATTTTTCTGGGTTTTTTCTAAATTACCAATCTTTAGGGTTCATCATCAGATCTAATATAGGAAATTAAGCTTAATCAAGCTAGATTTGATGGACATAGCTGCTAAATGTTAAATCTTTGTATGTTCTAACTTCAAAGAACACAAATTTAGTAACTTAATCTGATTATATGTTGAAATTTGCTGCTTATATGTTTTGTTTTCAGGTTAAAAGAAGCGAAAAAAACAATGAAGATAAAGACAAAACACAACAAGAAACTAAGATGTTCATCATCTACTATTATCTCAATTCTTGTGGGATGTGTTTTCACCATTCATCTAATCATGTTATATACCAGAAAAGATAGTTTAGATCTCGAAGAATCGTTGTCTTCTCAGAAGTTATTAGTTCAACATCCGATAATTCGAGAGCTAGAACAAGTTGAAGAAGAGAATATACAAATGCCACCTCCTAGGAAACGATCTCCTCGAGCAATTAAGCGAAAACCAAAGAGACCAACCACTTTAATTGAAGAGTTTCTTGATGAGAATTCGCAAATTCGACATCTTTTCTTTCCTGATATGAAATCAGCTTTTGGTCCTACGAAAGATATGGGAAATGATTCAATGTATTATTTCCCTGGAAGGATTTGGTTAGATACAGAAGGGAATCCAATTCAAGCACATGGAGGTGGGATTTTGTATGATGAAAGATCTTCTACTTATTATTGGTATGGCGAAAATAAAGATGGACCTACTTATCATGCTTACAAGGATGGACCGGCTCGGGTAAGTTAAACTTTGTTTTTCTTACATTCATTAGTTAGTTGTCTCAATCTTAGGTTAGTTTTGACTTTTGAAGAAGCTTAAGCTTAGGTTTTAGGCTTGGAAATGTGTAGATATCGTTAGAAATGTGTGAAGTTTTTTCTTGATATTTCGAATCTTGGTTAGTTTTGAAGAAGCTTAAGCTTAGGTTTTAGGCTTGGAGATGTGTAGATATCGTTATAATTGTGAAGTTTTTTCTTGAGATTTCAAATCTTGGTTAGTTTTGAAGAAGCTTAAGCTTAGGTTTTAGGCTTGGAAATGTGTAGATATCGTTAGAATTGTGAAGTTTTTTCTTGAAATTTCAAATCTTGGTTAGTTTTAAAGGGTCTTATGCTTAGATTTTAGGCTTGGAAATGTGTAGATATCGTTAGAATGTGTAAGTATTTTCTTGGATTTCAAATCTTGGTTAGTTTTGAGTGATCTTTGTATAGCTTTTTGACGAAAGAGTTGCTTAGAAAAGTGTAGATATCAATAAATTGTGAAGCAGTTTCTTGAAATTTCAAACTTGGGTTAGTTTAAATGGACCTTGTGCTTAGCTTTTTGGATTTGGGAAGTGTTGATATCATTAGAATGTGAAACAGTTGCTTGAAATTTCAAATCTTGTGTTAGTTTTAAACGATCTTATGCTTCGATTTTCGCTCTAGGAAAGTGTTAAAATCAGTAAAAGATGAATCATTTGCTTAAAATTTCAAATCGTGACCTAGTTTTAAACGATCTTATGCATAAAGAAACTGCAAAAAAATCATTAGATTATGAATCATTTTCTTGAAATATCAAATCTTGGGTTAGTTTTAATCGTTCTTATGCTTCGCTTTTCGCTTTGGGAGAGTGTAGATAATCATTAGAATGTGAATCATTTTCTTGAAATGTCAAATCTTGGGTTAGTTTAAATCGGTCTTATGCTTCGATTTTTGCTTTAGAAAAGTGTTGATATCATTCAAATATGAAACATTTTCGTGAATTTCAAATCTTGGGTTAGTTTAAATCGTTCTTATGCTTCGCTTTTCGCTTTGGGAGAGTGTAGATAATCATTAGAATGTGAATCATCTTCTTGAAATGTCAAAATCTTGGTGCTAGCTTTAATCGGTCTTATGCTTCAAATTTTTGCTTTAGAAAAGTGTTGATATCTTTAAAATACGAAACATTTTCTTGAATTTCAAATCTTGAGTTGGTTTTAAAAGAACCTTATCCTTACCTTTTCACTTCAAAAATGTGTGTAAATGTCATCAAATCAAGAATCATTTTCTTGAAAATTGTACACTATCTTATCCATTTTATATATGTGTCTGTTTTCTCAGGTGGACATCATAGGAGTAAGCTGTTACTCATCAAAAGACTTATACACATGGAAAAACGAAGGCTTAGTTCTAACATCCGACCAAACAAACGAAACACACGACTTACACAAATCCAAAATCCTAGAACGTCCCAAAGTAATCCACAACACAAAAACCCAAACCTACATAATGTACATGCACATAGACGATTCAAACTACACAAAAGCATCAATAGGAGTAGCAATAAGCCCTTCTCCAACAGGTCCCTTCACATATCTCTACAGTAAACAACCTCACAGTTACGATAGCCGTGACATGACAATCTTCAAAGACAACGATCAATCTCAAACAGCTTACTTAATCTACTCATCAGAAGACAACAGTGTCCTCCACATAAGTTCTTTAACTCAAGATTATCTCGATGTTGAACCAACAACGAAAAGAATCATGATTGGTGAACATAGAGAAGCTCCGATTTTGTTTAAGTATAGGAAAGTTTATTACATGATAACTAGTGGTTGTACTGGTTGGGCACCTAATGAAGCTTTAGTTTATGTTGCAGAGAGTGTAATGGGGAAATGGGAGAAGTTAGGGAATCCTTGTAATGGTGGAAATAAAGTGTTTAGGATGAGTACTTACTTTAGTCAAGGGAGTTATGTAATAGCTTTGCCTGGTGTTAATGGTGGGTTTATATTCATGGCTGATAGATGGAATCCAGGAGATTTGGGAGATTCAAGATATGTGTGGCTGCCATTGATTGTTGGAGGAGCTATTGATAGACCTGTTGAAGGGAGTTTTGAGTTTCCGATGTGGTCTAGAGTTAGTGTTTATTGGCATAGAAAATGGAAGTTACCGTTAGCTTTGTGAGTTCGGGGAGATTTGTTTGAGTTTACTTGTGTTCTTGTGTTTTGTTTTGTTGTTGTTAAGGTAGGAGAGGTTTAAAGAGAATGGTTTTAGGAGTTTTTTTTTTTGTGTATACATATTTGATATATGAGTTTAATAAAGAGATGTTATGGTGTTTTTTTAGAGATTTTGAATTGTTTTATTTTGTGATAACATGAAAAAGAAAGATTGTGGATTTTTAAAATGGTGTTTTTTTAGTTTTTTGAATTTTAATTTTGGGGTTTTTAATATTTTTAGGTGTGATAACTAGATTTTTTAAACCAAAATTTGAAGAATATAAAATTATAATTGAACTAACCAAAAATTGAGTTGTATTTGTTGGTATAATTATAGGGTTAAGGTTTAATTTTGATTGAAAATATTAGTTATTAAAAAATGAAGATTTAAAAAAAATAAAAATTTGGTTGTGAAAGTATAAATTTTAAAAAAGTCATCTTGATAGTTTTTGTGGTTTTTAGAATATTTCAACGTTTAAAATGTTGTAAACCCTATAATACATCATTTAAAATTAAGTAACTCTTAGCTTGGGGTTTGATTGAATAAAAATGTTGATTAAAATCTAAGTAATTGTTGTAAATTTGATTTAAAATGTTGATTTATTAGTTTTGGTTCGGTCCGACCGGAACCAAAACCCGTAAATACGGATCTATATTAAACCCGACCCGAATTTGAGAAATTAATTGGGTCAATTAACAAACCCTTGACGCCATTAAAATAGAGAGAGTCGGGTCTGTGTTTTACGGCGACGGGATAGGAATGGCGAATCGGAAGAAAAGTAGCGGAGAGATTACTTCCAAAGCTTCTTTCGAATCGAAAACCTCCATCACTTATGGGAAATCAGAATCTACTCGATTTTGTGATGATGGAGATTTTCGACTTAAACCTAAAAAGCCAACGCCTGCTCAAGTTAAGGTCAGTGGTTGATTTCGCCGAGTAACTCGATTGTATGTATGATTGAACATTCGATTTTCTTGTAGAACTTGGTTATATATATATATAACTGTTTTGATGAATAAAGAGATTGTATTGCTTAAGAGAATAGTGTTTGTTATGAGTTTCAATGCTTGTTGTATAACTCAAAGGAGACTGAGATTTTTCTCTATTGGGCTCTAGACTGCAAGAATTTGAACAGAACCTTGTCTTATATTTGTGTAGCCTTTGTTTAGCTTCACGAATTTGTTAATTACTGATTAAGGTTAACTCTGAGAACAGGTGCAGAAGCTATTAAGCGAGATGGTAGAGAAGACTATAGACTTTGTGAAAGATCCTGTTCTTGTTCCTGAGGAGAAACCAGAGAATGACTATGGAGTTCGTTTATTTAAGAAGTCTTCTACTGGCATTATCTGTAATCATGTAGGTTAGTGTCATTGCTCTCTGAGTTTCTACATCTTGAGTTTAGTTATCGTTCTGTCAAGAATTTGAATGGTTTCTGTATTTGGTTAATCAGATAAGTTAGAAGCGCAGAGAACACAACCTAATTCAGTCCCTGACAGAGGAGTTAAAGAAATGTCTAAAGAGGTTAAGCAAGTTTTCGCTTCATGAATTGATTCCATTTTGTAAAGATTATGGATCTATGAAGCTAGCTTTTTGGTGCTTATTGCAGATCAAGAAACGAATGAAATCTATTTCTCTTGATGACTCGGATGTGTTAGCAATCTTACCAGAGAGTAGTTGCCCTCAAGACGGAGCAATACCCGATCGAGAGATAAATGGAGAAGTTAGCAGCAGTGATGACGAAGATCCCAAGTGGAAAGCAGCCATTCAATCAATAGCTACAACCACTGTTTATGGAGTCTCCGCCACAAAACCAGCAGCTACTCGGTTAAACGAAGATGGAGACCTTCGCTTAAAACCGAAAAAGCTTAACCATGGCCAGCTCAAGGTCAGTCACTAGTTATCTAGTTTTAGCCATTGATCGTGCCGGTGTTAGTTTTCGCTTTACCGAGTTGATTTTTACTAAAAGGGTAAGCTTGTGAACAGGTTCAGAAGCTTTTGAATGAAATTGTGGAGAAGACACTAGACTTTGTTAAAGATCCTGTTCCTGAGTATAAACCTGAGAATGACTCTGGAGTTCGGTTATTTAAGAGATGTTCTACTGGCATTATCTTTGATCATAAAGGTTAGTCATTGCTCCCAGATCTTAATTTTTTTTAACTATTATTATAATCATCAAGAAACTGAATGTTTTTATATACACTTGTTACCAGATGAGATTGAAGGGCCAAAAAAGAAACCTAATTTACTCCAAAAAAGAGGACATGAAGACAATTCCAAAGAGGTTACGCTTGTTAAACTTTCAAACACTGTTCTGTTTTAGCAGATCATGGAATCTATCAAGTTCATCTTTTCAATTTCTGTTTATTGCAGCTCAAAAAACGAATAAAATCAATTGCTGTTGATGGGTTTGATGTTTTAGCCGCTGCTAAAGAAGCAGCTAATAAATCCTCAGCTAGACTAGCAGCCATAGAAGCAGCTGCAAAAGCTAAAGCTAAAAAGGAAGAAGAAAGAATCGCCGAACTAAAGAGCATTAGAGGAGAAAAATGGTTACCTTCCGTTGCACGGCAGTTGCAGGTCAATACTAAAATACAGTCTCAAATTGTGCTAACTTTTTGTCCAAAAACACATAAAACTCACAAAATCTCCACAATTTTATGCAGATTAACAAAAACTCGACCTGGAAATCTGCAATTTCTTGAAGATCCATTAAATTATTGCAGGTCTCTCTCGATCTTCATTCCATTGAACTCATTTTGATCCAAATTCGACATAACAGAGTCTGTGTTTGATGTTTTGGAGAAGAATACAGAATCACGTGAAGTTTTTGTTTTTGAGGTAAAGAGAATGAAGATCTTCAGATATGTTATCATCATCAATCCATACGAAATCTTCTAATCCATTATAAATCTCTTCAGCTATGGATTCACTTTTCTTGGGGACTTTAGATGCAGAAAAAGCAGTTTTTATTCCATTAATCAATCTCTTTCCAATACTTTTCTCACGGCGGTGCTGCGGCGGCGATTCTCGTCTTCGCCGGAATCTGGTACTTAACGATGAAACCGATCCTTTTTCTCCTCTTTCTGTCTTGTTTACATTACTAGGTTGATGAAAACTCGCAGATCGAGCTGAATCCATCACACTTCTCGATCTAAATTCAACTTTATCAGATCTCTGTTTCTCTGATTCTTCCGATATGAATTTCTTCATAGCTTCAAGCTCTTTCTCCAGAGTTTTGATTCTGGAGCTTGTGGAATCCATTGCAGCTCTTAGCCGATTATTCTGGCGAGTCGCTGTATCTCGCTGGAGAAGCGATCGGAGCGTTACGGTGGAGTTTCGCGCCGTTTCAATCTCTTGATGTCTTTCAGGTGCGGCGGCGGAAATGGCAGATGCGGCGGCGATGATTGAGTGGCGTGTGTTGAGCTGTTCTTGAAGCATCGCGCGTACGATAAACCTTAGTGGTAATTTAGGGTTTTGAACGGCGTGAAGAAGTAACGGCGGCGAGAGTTTGTCACAGTCTATGCAATTACATATCTTAACCTTCTCTTCTTCCGTTAACTCTCCGTTATGTCCCTTCAAAATAAATTCCCAACCAATAAGAAAACTACACGTAGCATAACTAACTAATATCGTGTAAAATGACGAAATTACCCTTCAAAATTAATTTCCAACTAATAATAAAACGACACGTAGCGTAACTAACTAATAATGTGTAAAATGACGAAAGTACCCTTTACCTCCACGTAAGCATCGACGATTCTGTAAAGTAAATCATGACGCGGGAACCGCCGCTGCAAAGCATCAGCGACGACGACGAAATCACCGGCGGGAAGTTCAACGGCTTCGTCGAGAAAATCGTTGACGCGATCTCCGTTTCCGATTTCCGTCAAAGCTTCAATACACCGGCTGATTAAAAACGCTGTCGTTTCAGATTCTGGAAGCTGAGTAAGGCATGAACGGAGAACGATCTGAATATAGTCAACGTCGACGGATACGACTCGTCGGAAATAAATCTCCGTTAAGTTTAGTAGATTCTCTCTTCCGTCGTCTCCTCTGGTTTCCGTTAATTGAAGAATCTCGGCGGCGATTCTTAGAGAAACGAGATTAAACGGCGTTAGTTGAATGTGAGCACCGTAACAGAATTCTGTTACTAAAGAGAATGTTTCTGCCGTTAGATTTAACGGCGGTGAGAGAGTTAATTCGTTGGTGCCTGTTAGGTGACGTTTTAAATAGCTACTCTTTGCTGACAGAGGATCCTATGAGATAAAAATTAAACCTTTTTAGTTTCTTTGCAATAAATGTTACAAACAAAAGTGTAAATGATAATAAATTTAGGTAAAAATAGACTTTAATATTTGATTTTAATAAAATAAATGAATTTTAAACACGATTTGCTAGAATTATAACGGATGGAATTCAAAACCTTTTTAGTTTATTTTGCAATAAATGTTAAAGAAAAATTGTAATGATTAGAAATTTAATTACAAAGATTATTACTTTCTCAAGCTCCCATTTGAAAATCATAAGAATTTAGTATTGCTTTTGATTAAAAAGTGATTTTTCCAAAATTTGCTTGGATAAAAAAGATTAAAAAAAAATTAACCTTTTTAGCTTATTTGCAACAAATGTGAAATATTTTATTGGAATAATTAAAATGTCCCAAAACTTTGAATCCCCATTTGAAAATCATAAGAATTTAATATTGTAAGAGAAATATAATGTATATTGAAATCCGAGAATTTTAAAATTTATTTTAGAAGATTTACGCAATTTCACGAAAAAAATAGTAGTAATAATTTCACATTGAAACGTACGTTTATGAATATATATAATTTTGAGAAATTTAAATTTTATTTTGTCATTCAAAATTTTATATTTCATATGTCAAAATGCATAATTTCCAAAATTAGCAATGAATTTTAATAAAACAAAAAAAAGATTTAAACCTTGTGAAGATGAAACCTTGTGCCTCTCACATGTATGAACACATTTGGCTTGCAATTATTAACCAACGACCTAAAATATTATACCAAATAAATAACAATAAAATAAATTAATTAAATTATAATAAAATTTATTAAATTATATAGAGAAATTACCATTTTTGGACTTTAGATTGAAGCTCCATTGAAGGAGAAGAGAGATCTAAAGGCAAAGGAGACTTAGAAGAAGATGAGGAAGAAGAAGAAGATTCTTCTTCATATATAGTTTCTACAAACCCTAAATTTGTCCATCTTTTCATTATTTAGATTTAAATATATAAAAATAATTTTTTTTAGAAGATTGAGAATGAAAAAAAAGGAAGAAGAAAATATTTCGCCGGTTAAGTTTTGTTGAAGAAGAAAGAAAATATAGTGAAAATATGGCAATAAATAGTGGCAAATTAATTATAATAATAAATGCTTTATTTGTGAATTTTTTTAAACATGAAAAAATAAATACAAACTTTTTTAACTAATCTTAGGGACCACGATCACATGGTTTCTATATGTGTTAATTATAAATTCAAATTTCACGAGATTTCAATTTTGATTATAAAGAATACGTAAAGAAAGATTTTAATAGGAAATAATTAATGATAAAAGAAATTAAAAATATGAAATAATTAACTTTATTGTGTTTGGTGTAAGTTATTTCTGCTTACAATAATTTAAACACTTGACTAATTAAAAACACATGAAAATAAAAATAAAAATAGAGGTAACTCAAATGTCGTATGTGTTAATTAAAATGATCGTAAATTTAAAATCAGCTATTTATGTATATATAAAATTTATGAAATTAATATAATTTAGTAAGATAGTATTGCTGTCACATTTAGAATAACGATATAATTATATATCAACATATATGTATATCAATTTTGTTTTATAATTGTCATGGTAAAAGTAAATTAATCATAAAACATAATAAAATTAAAATATACTTAATCTTATATTACTATAATTTCTGCATAAACATTAAACACTATATATATATATATATTTGTATCTATAAAAATATGACTAATATAGTTCTATATCACTCGAAGTCATTAAAAACCAAACAAAAAAACAACTTTATCTAAACGATGGATAAAACGATTATGATTATGAGCTTTGCACCAATTTGTACAAAATTTGTACAAAAATCTTTTTTTTTTATATCAAACTAGATTAGTCTTATTTATCTATATCTATATATATAATTATAATTATTTTATCAATTATATTTCAATATTATCTAGTTACATCGTTTTTACTATTTTTTTAGAAACTACTAATAAAAAGGATTTAAAATTCGTGGAGAGAGTATCTGATGATTGCGGAGTAATATCCTGTCTCTGTGAGATATGTGAAAAATTGCAAATTGCCAAATGACGATTTAATTATCAAAATTACATTTATTTTTAAGTTTTATCTATCCGCCTAGTTTCAATTGGATATAAAATTAGTTATTATTTTTTAACTTATTGTAATATATTTAATATATATTTTCTATTTTCGGTCCCAGCAAAACCAACAAAACGCAATTTGATTAAAGTTTTAAAGAAAATAAATAAATTAATTTGAAAATTTCAAACAAAGGAAATGGACCGTGAGATTAACATATGTAGTATATAATATCTTTGTTTAATTTTGATAATTATCATAACTTACGAATATGTGTATTACATTATATATAAATAAATGAATACAAAAATTACATATATAATAGAAGTTATACGAGTTAAAAAAAATATAAATACAAGTACATACAACTATTAAAATATTTTTATATTAATCATGGTAAAAATAATTTAATCATAAAATTTAACAAAATATAGTTAAATTTTATCATTTTCTATTCAGTGTTAATTACTATAATACTAGTTTTTTTCCCTCATATAATTCTCGCTGGCACACTATTTTATATACTCATAAAATCAAAAGCCCAATATAAAAATATAGCAAATTATGTTTATTGGCCCAGCCCATTAAAAATTGAGGAAACCCTAATTTGACCTGAACGAAACGGCGCCGTATGACCTAGTTTCCATCCTATATAAGCTGCGCCACCATCACACAATCTCTTCTAGCAGAGAAACCCTAGAGAAGGCGACTCCATCACCAAATCGGCGGCAATGAAGTTCAACCCTCGTGTTACCTCTTCTCGCCGGAAGAACAGGAAGGCTCATTTCACAGCTCCTTCAAGCGAGAGGCGTGTGATTATGAGCTCACCACTCTCAACCGATCTTCGTCAGAAGTACAATGTCAGATCTATGCCGATTCGCAAGGACGACGAGGTTCAAATCGTTCGTGGAACATACAAAGGACGTGAAGGAAAGGTTGTGCAGGTTTATCGTCGTAAGTGGGTGATTCACATCGAGAGAATCACAAGGGAGAAAGTGAATGGAACAACAGTGAATGTTGGTGTTCAACCATCAAAGGTAGTGATTACTAAACTTCGTCTTGATAAGGATAGGAAATCATTGTTGGATCGTAAGGCTAAGGGTCGTGCTGCTGCTGATAAGGAAAAGGGAACCAAGTTTACTTCTGAAGATGTTATGCAAAACGTGGATTAATTTCACAAGGTTTTTGTATCTTTAGCTTATCGTTTGCACTTTCTCTCGTTTTGGGATTTTGTCGAATGTTATCATTACTGTTATTTTGCCTTTATCGTTTTGAGGACAAGAAATACCATCGTTTTGAAGTTAAAACTCCTTAGTTAATTCATGGATCTGCTTCTCTCCATTGTTTATTTATCATTTGGTTGAATCTTGAGATGGAATTAGAAGTTTATTAGATTCATTATATATATTTTTGGGTTATATGATTATACTTTGTTCTTGCTTTCTGTTTGACTAATTTTGATGATTTCTTTTGCGTATTTGTTAAGTTTAGCTGATGTTGAACATCATTTTGAGTGTATTGAGTCATATAAATTGTGTGTTTATATGATTATAGTGATTGAAGAGTTTAAAAAAGGTTGACTTATGTAGTTTTGATGATTCTCGTTGAATGTTTGTTAAGACTTTTAGGGTTTTGATGAGTTCTTGATTCTTGGTGAATATAGTTGAGATTGATGTTATGATTCATTGAATTGATGAGCTTAAAGAAAGGTTGAGTTATGAGTAGTTTTGAAGATTCTCGTTGAATGTTTGTTAAGATTTTTAGGGTTTTGATGATTTCTTGTTCTTGATTCTTGATGAATATAGTTGTGATCGATGTTGGAGTTAATTACATTACATAGGCTTTTGTGTTACTTTGCTATATTTGCAATATTTTGAATCTTGATTGTTGCAAAACTTTGCAATAACTTGAATTTGATTTCGTTTTTAATCGTTTGATGCAATTGGAAGTGTTTTTTTTTCGCTAACGATAACACAACAAACAATACAATTTCATTACAAAATTCATTGATTGATTAATTCGAAAACAAGATTGTTTTCTTGTCTTTTACAAAGACAAGAAAATCATAAAATGTATTAAAATTGCAAAAAATATGTATCCGACAGTGTAACTGTGGAACTGAATTATTTGTCAACAAACAACAAGAAGGAACTCGAGGTGTCAACAATGGCGGATCAATGTCAAAGAATCAAACTCTTCACTTTTTTGTCTCTTTTCAAGGTTTAAGAGCAAGAGAGAGACCAAACCTTGGATACTGATCAAGTTTCTTGGTATCAATCTCAGTTGAGATTGTAACTAAAGATTTAGGAACAACTTCATGTTGCATTAAAGCTCCAAGCTTTCCATTATTATTCAGCTTAGCTTTCACTGTCGTTAAATAATCCACTGCATACAATCCACCAACTGTTACTGTATTCTCATTCGTCGAAAACTTCCTGTAAACTTCTCCTACTGCTGCACTTCTCTTTGATTCATCTAAATGATGAACATAAGATGCTTTGATTGAATCTCCTTTATCTCCCCTACAAGTATAAATTCAAAGATCAGATCTTGATTGATCCATGGAACCTAAAAGGGTTTCTTAGTTCTTACAGGATTATGGAAGCAGATGCGTCTGGCTTTGTGACATTGATTCCAGCGTTGTATTTAGTGAAAGTGTTGGAAGTTGTGTCGAATCCAGCTTCTGCACCAAATGATATTGTTGGTGTTCCGAGAGTTGCTGTTATGTCGAGTAATGGGTTTTGTTTCAAAGCTGCAGTAGCTGTAACTGTTGCGTGATCATGGAAGTATTGGATCTCTAGCTGGAAAATTTGTGGTTTTTTGATAGTTAGTTTCATTATATGATGAATTAAAGAGAGATTGTGAAATTCAAACCTTGCTTGAGTTGTATTCAGGGACTTTGAAAGTAGCAATAGCTTTTGTTGATGGGAGAATTTCAGTGAATGTGAGTGTTGTCAGGACCTAAGAACAGTGAAAACATAGTTTAGAATAGTCACAATCTTCAAGGAAATTTGTTCATTTGCTAATGAAAGGAAGATTACGTTTGAATCAGTATCGATTTTGATATCGAATAAAGTGTTCTTGTATTTGTATTGTGTGGCGATATCAGCAGCATGTAATCCTCCTTTCTTCAGAGCAGTCGACGTAAGAGCCTAAAACAGCACAAGACATAGACGAATGACAGGTTAATTAGCTTGAAATTCACACTATTGTTCATATCACATACAGAGAAGATCTTAAAAACTAGCAGCCATGGATCCAAAAACTAGCTGATATAGTAGAATCCATCAGAGATGTGATTTTGGATTTTGAATCCAAAATCAACACTAAGATTGAACTTAGTTTTCACTCCAAATTAAGAATCTAAATCTTATACAGCTTTTGATAATCAAAGCATTGACCTAATCAAAGCCAGAACAAATGTTACAAAACATCAATGTGAAACTGTGAAACGAAAATCCTTGAATCGAATTTGAGAAGATGATTTAGATTCCAAAGGGGAATATTCAAACAATATTACACGAATTGCACCGGAGTGATACGTACCACGCCGAAGACACTGTTAGTGGAGATACTGAACTTCTGATCGGTACTGTAGTCTCTCGTCAACAGATCTAAGCACGAAATCAAGAGAATCAGCTTCTAATTCACACATTTCAAAACCAGATTCATCAATTTGTATTTACAAAAATCAAAATCCAAAATGCGAAACAGTAATGCTTCACATTATTGCAAATCCGCATCACTATATTGCGATTTTCCGCCAAGAAATCAAATCGACTAGAGAAGAAGAATAAACAAAAGAGATACGAACACACTTACCTTTTGCTTTTTTGCCGATATCGGCGAATAGTCCCGGTCCTTTACTCATGGTGATCGTCAAATATGAAAGATCAACAAAATCTGTGAGAAAGAGAGAGTGGTGGAGCAAGGTAAATGCAGAAGGAAATGGCCGCTAAATCCTCTTATATAATGTAAAACGAAAGTAACGCTTCAACAATGGTTTCGTGGTGTAGTTGGTTATCACGTCAGTCTAACACACTGAAGGTCTCCGGTTCGAACCCGGGCGAAGCCAAATTTAAAAGTTAATCTTTTGGGCCTTTTTTAGTGCTTCTAAAGCAGTGAGCCCATTGGGCTTTAATTAACAGATCCATAGTAAGAAATCAATTATTGAAGTAACCCCCTAAGATACTTTTTTTTTCGATAAAAAACCCCAACTTTTAAAAGATCATATTATCCCCCTTCATTTATATTAATATAATTACAAGTAAAACTTTTTTATTTTAATTTTAATAATAAACTCTTACACGAATATTGATATTATATGTAAATAGCTGACGGTTGTGCACAATAATTATTGATGTCAAAATTACATTTTGTAATGTTTTTAAGAATAGTATTGACATATGTATAATTGTATTTTTATTATATAAAAAAAAAATTAAGAAAACAATTAAGTATGGATAAATTGAATAAGCTAAGTGGATGATTTGGACAGCTAACTATCGCCAAAATTAGCACAATTTTGAAAAAGTTATTTTATTTTCCACATTTAATAATTTGTTCCTTTTTTATGTCTTTACAATAAAGTTTGATGTTAGACTCTAATACATATTTAGATATTATCTTTCAGACCACGCAATTTTTTTTCTTTAAACTATTTTAATATTAATTTTAACAAATATTGTAAGATAAATATGTGGGTGTTAGTGTTATTAAATAAATGGTGTCAAAATACTATATGTATATTTCATATAATAAAACAAAATATAATTAATTTTAAAATGAGATTAAATATCTCTTATAGAGTTCATGACCACTTCACTTCACTACTTTCTTTATCTCTCAAAATTCATAAAAATAAAATGGCTCTTGACACTCTCAATTCTCCAACCGCCACAACCGCCCCTGACTCAAACCCTTTCAGCCGCGACCGCGATCGCAATCGCAACCAATCTCTTGACACCAAAAGTAAACGACAGCGTTTAGACCAAGACACATTAACTAACCCTCCTTGTGAAGAAGAATATTTTGCTCTTTGCCTCCTTACTCTTGCTCGCGGCCGTAGCCGATTTTCTCCTCCTCCACCGCCTTCACCGTTTCAACCGCCTTCACCGTTTCAACCGCCTTCACCGTTTCAACCGCTTTCACCGTTTCAAACGCTTCCACCGCTGTTTTCTGATCAACATGTATATAAATGTTCTTTATGTGGTAAGTCTTTCTTGTCTTACCAAGCCTTAGGTGGACACAAAACAAGTCACCGGAAAACGGTTAGTATTACTAACGGCGTTGACCAGTTAACCGTTATAAATAACGGAAATGGTGATAACGGTAACGGTTTAGTTGGTCAAACTGTGAAGAGTCATACTTGTTCCGTTTGTTTCAAAACGTTTCCGTCTGGTCAAGCTTTAGGTGGTCACAAACGCTGTCATTACGATGCTAACGGAAACGGTAACGGTAACGGTAACGGTAATAGCAACGAGAGTAGTGAGTCGTTGAGGTTTGACCTTAATTTACCGGCTGATCAAGTCCCGGAGGAAGAAAGTCAACTTACCGGTGTTGACTCCGGTGAAAAGTAAAAAAAGAATTAATTATATTTGCTGAGTTGATTGGTGATGAATTAGTAATGAAAATGATTGGAGTGGACTTTTGGATTTATTATAAAATGCGAGTTTTTATTTTTTGTATTACTAGAAATTAATATGTATATATATAGAGAAAATGAGTTTTCTTTTTGTAGAATAATTTAAATTATTTAATATTTTATTTAGCCAATGCTTATATGAGTCAGTCACTCACAGCTTCAAGTGACCTGTTTGTTCAAGTTTATAATTTTACATAACTAATAATAATAAAAGAACGTAAAGCTATAGAATTCAAGTATACTTTTGTGTCATTTTCAATTATTTACGTGTGTGGGTTGTATATTTAAAAAATAAAAATTAAAAGCTCACTTTTGTAAGCAACTAATTAACCATTTATCGTAAATATATAATTAATATCTTAACTAATATAATAACGTGTATATATGTCGACAAACAAAATATTATCTAAATTAAGTAAATCATATTTATGTATTCAAATATTTTCTTGAACTTATTATCAAAAAATATTCATAAGTTACGACACATAATTAAAAAACTAAAGTTTAATGATGTGATAATTGATTTAATTAGTGTATAGATATTAATTTTAAAGATGAGTTAAAAATAAATTATGGAAGTGTTGACAGATTGATGAGTAATACCTAACGAAGCCAATCCTTAAGTGTCTTGTCGTATTTAATTATTAAATATTAAATATGATTATTGGTTGGTAGTCATACTTCTGTCTTTGTTTAATTTTATTAATTAAATCTTGATTTGTTTGGTTTACACGACTTTTACGACTCTATTTATTATATTTTTCTTACAATAAAATATCTTATATACATTTCAAAATTAGCCCCAATTGTTATATATTTTATTTCAAAAATGTGATTAATGTGCTAAAGATTAAAGGGCTAAATCACTCATACGGTCAAATAATAATCTCTAAATAAAATTAATAATATGGTTGAATGTACCAGATATCAATTTGGGCCCAAATAATATGAATTTTATAAAGCCTATTCTTTAATTTGGGCTCAACTAATATAAACGTCAAATATCTTAAATGTGAATTTTAAAATTGTATTTAATGCAATAATTTAATATTAATAGATGCACAAATGAGACAAGATATTTTTTTTTAATTTTTTTTATCTCCAAATAACGATTAAAAATAAATTGTAGGACTATATGCATTATAGATTTATAATATTACATAAAACCGAAACATGAGCCAAAAAAAACCGAAACATATATATCAATTTATTTGAAATTTGATAACTATTTCAAAATGTATACTATTAATAAAATACTTTAATATCTACTGGTATTTAATTAACTAACATTATAAATAAATACGACGGCGTCTAGTGGAGATTATTAGCCTAATTACGTCGGGATAAGTATGCCACGTAACGTAAGCCCACAAAACGGCTGCGTTTCATCGCATTTCTTTCATATAAACAATTATTTTTAGTAAATATAAAAACTCTTAAAGTCTTTAAGGTTGGTGAAAGAGTCAAATGGTGGATTTGTTTGTTTGAAGAGTCAACTTAGATTTACCCCTAAAACAATAATAGTATTTATTTATATATGTAATAAATCATATATTACTTTATAATTAAAAAAAAGTAATAATGATTTTATAATTGAAAACTCAAATATTTTTATTATTAGACTAATTATCCTTTTATACACAGAAATATAACGTATATATATATCATGTGGTAATTTTTTTTTGCTAATTCCAGAATCATTATTTAGTGATTAATAAAATAAATGTACAAATTAAGTTTTAGAAAAAAATATATACTCTAATTATTTGTAAATTAAGCGCAAAAATCATATTTCAAAATGTGTATATATATGGTCTGACTTATCTTCCAACCACTAAATTTTTCTCACTTTTTCTAGTCCCCAAAGAAAATCTTTCTCGCAAGAATAATCCACCGGAGATAACATCGATTTTGAAATTTCCGATATGAGTTGTAATGGTTGTCGTGTACTTCGTAAAGGTTGCAGTGAAAATTGCATTCTCCGTCCATCTATTCAATGGATCCAAACTCCAGAAGCTCAAGGATACGCTACTGTTTTCGTCGCTAAATTCTTTGGCCGTGCTGGTCTTATGTCCTTCATCTCCGATGTACCGGAATCTCAAGCCCCTGGTAACTAATTTTTTCTTCTTCTTATTCTCCAGATCTGAAATAAACGACGTCGTGTTAAGAGATGTTTTGGTATTTTCCAGCTCTGTTTCAGTCGTTGCTTTACGAAGCTTGTGGAAGAACAATTAATCCGGTGAACGGAGCTATTGGATTGTTATGGACTGGGAATTGGAGTATTTGTCAAGCGGCGGTTCAGACGATTCTTCGCGGTGGCTCATTGAAGCCGATTCCGGAGATTGGAGGATTCGCGGGATTTCCATCGATTCTTCGCGGTGGCTCATCTGAGATCTGTAATGAAATGTTATATCTCCGGAGAAATGATTCCGATGATCGGAAAATTTACCATCACTGTCGATTCTCTAACTCTAGATCTAGATCTAGGTCGTCTCCGCCGAAACGGAAACGGTTAGCTGAACAACAACATTTATCGGAACTTAATCTCTCTCAAATCCCTAATTTTCGAATTAAAACGATGTCGTTGGATAAGGACACGTGTCGTCCTGAAACACCGTCGATTTACTCTGATGAATCCGTTACGGTATCGCCGGTTAAAATCTCCGGTGATTGTTACGACGGAGAAGACGCAAAGTTACTAAACCTTTTTGTTTGAAGACGGCGTCGTTTTGGATTAAGGAGGTTAAATATGTAATTTCTGGTAACTTTTTTGGGCCTTGGGAGATTATCGGCAAATTAAGTGATTTATTTATTTTCTCTCTTTTCGTTAAAAAATAAATTAATTGAGAGAATAACGATTAGTCGTCGGTGGTTTAATAACTTAATTGTACTATTATTTTTTTTCTTTTTATATAACAATAATAATTCTCGTTTAGTTTCGACCTAAAATGTTATAATTGTGTAAGATTATTAGTATTATTACTATTTTTTTTGTGTTATATATAAGCACCGAACGATTCTTCGTATACTATCCACCATGCTTTAATTATTATTGCATACAATACAACATATCTCAAGGTTCATTTATTTATTAATTTGCTAAGTTTAGTATAATTAATTATTCTTCCCATACTATGTCGATATATATCGAAACACATACTATAAATAGATAGAAGGAAGTCTAGTTTCACTATTAGTATTCACTATTTAGTGCATACTATTAAAGTTTTTGTTGTAATAAAATATTTTGTATATATATAGTTTGAACTCTCAATTTCATTTTTAACAAAAAATGAAATTCAAACATTAAATATAAAAAAAGTATATATTTATTAGGTATTGAGAAAAAAAAATATAACTCCAAAACGTTTTAAAGTACTTATAAATTATATATATATATATAGTATATATATAATATTATAGTATATAATATAAAAATGAAAAATAAAATGGATATGGACCAAAAAGTTGGGAGGCGGCTTTTGGTCGACGCAAGAGTCATTTTTTATATACAAAGA
>KE152996.1:248307-265356 GCA_000411095.1 Aethionema arabicum
TTTAAATTTTAAATTTTAAATTTTAAATTTTAAATTTTAAATTTTAAATTTTTTTTTTTGCTAATTCATTTTATGTTTTGATTATATAACTATTTTTTCCCTTTTAAAAATTATATGGTATATTCAATATTCAAAAATTTATTTAATTAAAGAATTTTTTAATTTCGATTGATTTCGCGTGGAAAAAAAGTATTACTTATTATCCTTGTTACATTACAAAATGCTTTTGCAAATTTACAACAATTAAAATTAATCTCGATTTTTTTGAAATTAAAAATATTAATTACATCAGAAAAAATTACATATTTTACATCCACGTTACAAAGCTTTTGCAATTAAATTACAACATTTTTTTTGTCAACATATATGGCAAAATAATATTAAATCATATCACAACAAGTTATTTATGAGTTAAGAATAATAATAATAATAATAATAATAATAATAAAACAAATATCCACGCGACCTTAAAAAATCGATAAATAAATGACTCAATAAATAAATAGTTAAAAAATCAATAAATAAAATAATATTATACATATCACAAAAAGTTATTTATGAGTTAAGAATAATAATAATAATAATAAACAAACAAATTTTGACAAAAAATATAAACAAACAAATATCCACGCGACCTTAAAAGTAAATCGATAAATAAATGACTCAATAAATAAATAGATAAAAAATCAATAAATAAAATAATCTACAAATAACATATATACATAAATACATAAATAAATAAATAAAAATGACAAAAAAATAGTCAATCAAATAAATAAGTCAATGTAAGTTAAAAAAAAAAAAATAATAATAAGTCAATGAAAATTATGGGAAAAAAAATAATAATAATGTAAACAAATCAACTATTCAGATAATACCTAAATCAATTAATAAAATGACAAAAAAAAAAGTTCAAACACTAAATAAGTAAATAAAAAAAAATATCAAAAAAAAATATAAGTAATATATATATATACCTATCACAAAAGTCAAACAAAACACACACACAAAAAAAAAATCAATCATCTAAAAAAATTACAAGAAACAAAATAAAAACAAACACACACACACTCAAGAAGATACAAAAAAATTGCGTTTCAAAGAAGTAACAAATGAATAAACATAAATAAAAAAACACACAACAACAACATACACCAAATTAAAGCAAACAAAAATATAAATTCAAAAATTCTCACCATTTCTGATTTTTGACATCACTGTCTGCAACCTCACCCTCCTCCTTCAGCTCCTACAAAACAAAAACAAAACAAAAACAAAATGATTAGTAAGATCAAAAATAAAAAAATATAAATAAATACTTACCAGACAGAAGACTCCTTGAGCTGCTCCCTCCTCCCCCTCCTATCTTCAGAGCTCCTACAAAACAAAACACAAACAAATCGTTAGTAAGAACAAAAATAAAAAAATAAAATTAACTTACCTGCTGCTCCCTGCTCCTTCTTCAGCTCCTACACAACACAAAAAAAAACAAATCAGCACACAGAAAAATAAAAAATAAAAATACTTACCAGAAACCACTCCTGCTGCTGCTGCTCCTCCCTCCTACACAAAAAAAATCATTCGTTAATATTTCTACAATATATTTGAAAATAAACACTAAAAAATAAATAAAAAAACCAAACACTTACTGCACCCTCCTTCTCCTCTTCAACGGAAAATTTCTCTTTCTAAGCAGCCAGAGAAACCCCTTCATGCCCTATTATAACATTTACACAATAAACGGTCCATTAAATTAAATGAAAATTAAATCCGTTACTATATAACTAATTTAAAATTTAAAAGAATCTGTTTACTCTGCTTTTTCACTCTGTCTTTTGGAACCTCCTCTCTCTCCTTCTCTCCGGTTTCCATCAGCACCTAACCTTAAACTCAAAAGTAAACTATTTAGCGAAAAGCGTATTGAACTAGGAAGAAACTACTTACTTGTTGTCCTAATGCCTGGAGAATACTTCCTGCTCCAAGCTCCAGCTCCAGGCTCCAAGCTCCAAGCTCCAAGCTCCAGCTCCAGCTCCTTCAAAAATCTGAATCCAAGAGAGAAAAATACATTAAGAGACGTTTAAACATAATCTAGCAATTTTGTCATTTTTATTTTTTAACACAAACGATTTCTTTGTTTCCAACACACAGAAATAACAAAATCAAATAAAATAGTTACAAGAAACAAACAAACAAAACGAGTAAAGATTCTAAAAAACACACAAAGATCCACAAAACAACCAACAAAAACACACACAAAATCAAACTAATAACAAACAGTTATGCAAAAACACACAAAAAATCAAACATTGATTCACAAAAACACACAAAAATCAAAGAAAGATCCACAAGAACACTCAAAATCAAACAAAGATTCACAAAAAACACACAAAAATCAAACATAGATTCAAATAGAATTAGAATAGATCATAACACAAATTCAAATATAATTTTTTATAAAAAAACGAAATAAATTTCATAAAATAAATATGTACGAGTATCATCATTACTTTTTAACCGATTGGACTATTCGGTATTATGGACGTTTATCTTATTTATTAAAAAAAAAAAAAGTATGTCACTTTGTCAGGCAACATTTAATACAACGGGAATACAATTCAAAATTTATGATAAATTTGATTCGACTTATCTTCTTGCGAGGAGACGTTGGTGTGTCTTTATATATTATTATTTATATTTCGTAAAGATCTTTTTCATCATCAAACTCAAACGGCTATATTTTTCTTTTAATTTATTAATTTATTTCTAATTTTTTTTAATTTCAAATTTTGTATGCGTTCAAAAAAAACTTCAAATTTTTTTTTACTACCTCAAGAGATATGTCAATGTCAAACTGAAGCTTTTTTTTTACCGAGTCAAACTGAAGTTATAACGGCTATATATTAAAGGTATAACGGCTATATTTAAAATGATATGATTTCTATTATATAACTTATATAATATAAGGAGTATATATACATATATTATGTGTTGGACTGTTTTTTTTATCACGTTTTGGTTGCTAGGATTCTTGTAAGTTCTGTTTAAAATTAGGGTTTTACATTAAGAAAAGGTTTGCCAGTTTTGCTAGTTTAGTTTTAGTTTTTTTTTAACTTCATTTAGTTTTAGTTATTTAATTTATTTATTGATTTATAAAACTAAAATTGTGGTACCAAGGTTCTGCTATTTTCCGTTTTTTAACTTTAATATGTTTTTTTGGCAGGTACTTTAATTTTATTTATCAATCTTAAGTAAATGTTTTGGTAATATATTAATACAGTTCATTGGTGAAAAAAGAATGTAAATGTTTTGGTTGTTGACTTGTCGTTTGTGAAAAATATAAGACAGCTACGCATAAAGAGTTTAAGGGTATGTTAAACAAAAAATAAAGAGTTTTAGGATTTAGGGTTTTGTAAGGTAGTGTTTTTTTTTTGCGAACAAAAAATCAAATAAATAATGTTATTATATCTCGAAAATTATAATTTGACCTGTTCCAATGAATTTTAGAAAAAATATAAAATCATGAAATAAATGAATATAAAATATTGAAATATAAATTAGATATTAAATTATGCTACTTTAATATTATATAGTTTTTGAACCGAAACTATAGAATAAAAGATTTATAATCCATTTTGCAACTAAACATATGCGGGACAGACTACGTAACCAAATTTCCAGTTAAAGCCAATTAAAATAAATTTATATTTCTTTTTTATACAACACTTTAAATTTCACATCTTTTTTGTTTACTTCACACATTCGTTTTTTGTTTGTAATTTTGAGAACACATCACTAATATTTTTCATTATAGTTAATCTTATTTAGTGTCATTAAGTTATAATTAAATCTAGTTACCTTTTTAGATCAATTTTTATTTTGAAATCTATACGATTATTTGTACATTAATATTTATTTATTAAAAAAATAATTAATTAATTTTACAAGAATTAATTTTTTAGTAAGTAGAATTAATTTTACAAAAAATTTGATTATACGTGGGTAAAAAATTTGTTGATTATAAATTATAATTATATATCATAAAACATAGTATATGAAAACATAATAGAGTTAATTAATAACTTAACATTCTATTTAGTGACAAAAAGAAAACATTCTATTTTTTTTTCCACATTGGGCCAGTGGGCCACGAAAACATCCTTTTTAATTTTTAAAAATAAATTAATGATTAATTAACTCATATCGTTTTTTGAGGCATAATCTTCTGCGGCAGCGTGCAGTGAAAGTAAACATACACTTACTTCATCTCCTACTTCCTCTTCACATTCTTTTCGAAATTTTGTTATTGTGCGGCATCTTAACCTAAACTTGCATCGTCGGCGTAGTCGCCTAACCTAGTGAACGCCATCGCAAACGTTGTTTTCCGACGTATCTGATAGCGTTTTCTGATCTTCGTCTTGATCCATTCGAGATCTCTCTTCCCACCTTGCGAACGATGTCGAAAGCTCGTGTTTATACCGATATTAACGTGGTTCGACCTAAGGATTATTGGGATTACGAATCGCTCAATGTTCAGTGGGGGTAAGATTGCTATTTCTGAAATTAGGATATTCGTATAGCTCTCTATTTATCGATTTAGGCGTCGCAAAGGATACTTGATTTAGGGTTTTCTTGTTTCTTATGAGATCAGTGGGAAATTTAATTGGCTAGGTGGATCTGGTATTTCTCCGGTTGTTGATTTTGTTTTAAGCTAGAATTTGATTACTAATCGTTGATCCGGAACAGAGAACCATTGAAGAACAAACGTATTTATTAGCGCTTGATTCTCTTCAAATCAATAAATTGAATCATTTTCGAAGTGTGGCAATAAATTTTGAATTGAATCTTTCTTAGCTGCTTCTATGTTTAGGGATTGTGATTTTTCATAAGATGGATTCTTTTGATGTGCTCATAGATGATGGCGGTTTTTGTTAAAAGATTCAAGCTTCTTCTCTGTGTTCTATCTCAGGGAGCAAGATGACTATGAAGTAGTCAGAAAGGTAGGACGAGGAAAATACAGTGAGGTTTTTGAGGGCATCAACATGAACAACAATGAGAAGTGTATCATCAAGATTCTGAAGCCTGTTAAAAAAAAGAAGGTAAAGAGATCAAAGAAGGATTTGAGTGTTTTTATGCTTGGATTTTACAGACAATTTTGATGTTGGTCTACTTTTTCTGAATTTATACGATCCTTTAACAGATTAGAAGAGAGATTAAAATACTTCAGAATCTCTGTGGTGGGACAAATATTGTGAAACTGCTTGATGTTGTGAGAGATCAACACTCAAAAACCCCAAGCTTGATCTTTGAGTATGTTAACAGCACAGACTTTAAAGTTCTGTATCCAACATTGACTGATTATGACATCCGATACTACATCTATGAGCTGTTGAAGGTAATTTCTGTATCCCTTTTTGGATTTTTCCTATGCCAAATTAAATTAAGAACAAGAGATAATGCCCCTAATGCTATGCTACAGGCATTGGATTTCTGTCACTCACAAGGCATAATGCACAGAGACGTTAAGCCACATAATGTCATGATCGACCATGAGCTACGTAAACTTCGCCTAATAGACTGGGGCCTCGCTGAGTTTTACCATCCTGGTAAAGAATATAACGTTCGTGTAGCTTCAAGGTATGATAAGCACCTTTGAAATATCTTTATTTGTCATCATCCCATTTGATTATAAAACCCTCACAAACTAACCTTGCTTACAATTTTGACTCTAAAATCAGATACTTCAAGGGACCTGAACTTCTAGTAGATTTACAAGACTATGATTATTCCTTGGACATGTGGAGCCTCGGGTGCATGTTTGCTGGGATGGTCAGTACTCTATACTACAATATATAAATCACTGGATATATACCCAAAACTATAGTATTGTCATCTGATGTTACTCATTATATTCTCTTATAGATATTTCGTAAGGAACCTTTCTTCTATGGTCATGATAACCAAGATCAGCTCGTCAAAATTGCCAAGGTAAACCGTGTTGAGTGTGACTAATATTTTTCATTTCATTTAAGTGTTTTTGTTCACATCTTTAAGTAGTTTGTTTACTTTTTTTGTGTGGCAGGTACTTGGAACTGATGAATTGAATGCATATCTGCTTAATTATCACTTAGAACTTGATCCTCAATTAGAGGCACTTGTTGGGAGGTAAACTCGAAAACTCATGATATATTCTCCTCTATCTTTAAATGAATCAATTACTTTGTTTTTCATCAATGGCTTCTTTTTCTATTTCCACAGACATAGCAGGAAACCTTGGTCCAAATTCATCAACGGCGATAATCGACATTTAGTCTCTCCTGAGGTTAAACTCTTTTTATTCCCTTAAAAACACCTGTTTGAGTCAAAATTGCTCCAAGTAATAAGCTGTTTTGAGTCTGTTGATATTATAGGCGATTGATTTCCTGGACAAGCTGCTTCGGTATGATCATCAAGACAGATTAACTGCAAAAGAAGCAATGGTAAAACAATTCATAACATAACTCAGTAGAGATTCGTTGGAAAATCTTGTGTGTTTACATTAATGGTGGTTTTATGAAATGTTAATGGACACAGGCTCACCCGTATTTTGCGCAAGTGAAAGCAGCAGAGAGTAGTCGTATGAGAACGTAACAAAAGACACTTCTTGGAAGTATTTGAAACTGGTTTAAGCTTCTTTGTTTGTCGGATGTTAAAACTGTAGTAACAAGATTTGAATTTGGAGGTTCCCGTAACCCTCTTCTCGGCTTAGAAGGTAATAAACACTAAGCCACAAGAATCAGATAATTTTTTTTCCTCCTTTTTTTTCACTCTGATAAAACTTTTTTCCCGTCTCTATTTCAGTATACATTTTTTGAAAAAAGATTAGTGGTTTAAGGTGTTTTAAATATTTTGTGAAATTCTAAATTATTTTTTTGTTTGGTGAAAACAAAATTTTGAATTATCAAAATTGTTTTTTTTTTTCCAATCAATTTAGCTTTAAAATTTTAATAATCGATTTTTTTCTTCTGAATTTTGGGTAACCAGGTTTAAAAATGAGATTAGACCATAGTCTCAAAATTAAGTTAAAAATGCAATTTAGATAAGGGTTAATCAGGTTAATCATTCCATTTTTATTTTAAAATTTTTGTTAAAAAACTTAATGATTAAAATTTATAGTTTAAATATTTATTTTGATAAATTGAGAATTAAAAAAATTATAATATGATAGATAGATATATTGAGCCCAGAAACAGATAGATAGGTATATTAAAAAATTATAATATGATAGATAGATATATTGAGCCCAAAAACAGATAGATAGGTATATTAAAAAATTATTTTTATAAATTGATCATTCAAAACATTATAATATGATAGATAGATAGGTATATGTTGCTCACTAGTAAATTCTAATTAATTAAAAAAGTACTGCGAATTGATAAAAATTAGTGCTAATTGTTACAACTTACAAGGATACGGGATATTTTTAAAAAAAATATAACAGTGTAAACGACATCGTCTAACTATTTCCCTTCTATCGTCTTACGACCGTCCGATTTCCTTCACAACACTGGAGAAAATCCACGTGGCATTCATCTGTTTACTTAACATCTGCACCGCGTAATACGGAATCCTAGGCGGATCCGAAGACTTAAGGCGAAAGTCAACGAACGCTAAACAATCCATCAAACTCTCTCTCCCACAATTACCTTTCAAATCAAACGCTTGAGATCTTCTCCACAAACTCTTACCATGGGGATGCACCACACCAGATAAACACAAAGCTTTTGTAGCATCACTTATAGCAAAGCTCAGCTTTCTTCAACAACAAGTAACACTGTGCTCTATTACTATACAACACAACCCTATCTTTAACCATCTCTAATAAACAAAACTCAATCCCTTTTGTATAAAACTCCATTGATTCTTCAATTAAACCTTTCAAAAACCTTTCTTTTCCTCTCTTTTTCATCAATTTCACCATTTTTCTCCTCCCTTCAAGCTCAATTTCATCCATTAATCTCTCCTTTTTCTTCTTCTCTACCTTAACTTCCCATAAACTCTCAATACTTCTTTGCCCTTCTTCACTTCTCATTTTTAAACCATTATACTTTATCTTATGATAATCTTGTAACACAATTTGTGTTATCTTATCTCCATATACATTATCTTCTCCTAAATCTACTAAACTACATACTAAAACATCGAAAATTCGATATCTAATCTTCGAATCTTTAACTATCATTAAAAGGGTACCTAAAGCCATCTCTTTATAATCATCTGATGATCTTGAAATGTCACAAAGCTTCTCAATTACTTCTTTAACTTCACTTACTTTTTCTCTTCCGATTTCGGTTTTACATATTGTTTTGATCAAACCAATCCAACCAGGTGAGTTTCTGTTAGCTAAACCTCCCCATGTTTGAATCATTTTCTTCAAGAAACCCTTTTCGTCGCAGATTCGGTTAATCGATCTTTCTCTTGATGCAAAAGAGTTCAAGATGTGTAAACACCAAGAATGTAACTCAATTACCCATTTTTCACATCTTTGATTCTCTTTCTCTATTCCTCCTAATCCTTTAGTTAACAAATCACTATGATACTTCAATCTTTCATCATCTTTAACATTAATGAAACTTTTATAAACATTTTCAATACAATAGGTTGAAACATCCATTGAAAGTTTCACAATTTCATCTTCAAAAAATGAAATAACTTTGAAAGTTTTATCATGACTTACTAAATGAGCAATAGCTCTAGCTGCAACTCTTTGTTCAACCCAAGTGATCTTACCTTTAAAAAGATCCATTAAACCAAGAACAAGATCAAGATTTGAAGAATCTTTATTATAACCACATATAGCTAATGAAGCTAGCTCCTCTTTGTTCATAACATATGATCCAATGATATGAGTTGCATAATAAGGAATGAAAATGTTTTGATCTTTGAGAAGCCAAGATTTGTTTTTGAGTGATTTGGTGATGAGTTTTGATAAACATTTGAATAAACCAAGAGATGGGAACTCAGGATCATTAGGCTCACATATGGCTATGTTACATAGAGTACTTAAGACTAAAACATGATCTTTGGAATCTATTTGAGGAATCTTTTGGAATATTTTGGTGAGTTTTGATTGACGATGAAATGGGTTTGGTTCTTTCATGATGCAAAAGAAACAAGAAGAGTTTTTGCATTGAGATTTATCAAAATTTAACATCTTTTTTTGTTTTGTTTTGTTTGATTGATCTTGAAAGAGAAAGAAGAAGAACATGAATATGAGGAAGAAGAGATTAATCATATGCAATTTTATGCTTTTAGACTAAAATGGGCAAATTTTATTATTTATTTAACTTTTTAGTTAAAAGAAAAAAAAGGAACTTTTATATATATATTCCTCGGCGTGGAAAGTTTATGGCGGCTTCTTTTTAGACTTTAATTTTAACTTCAAGTTCCAAGATTTATTATTTATGTAATAACGTAATCAATTAGATTATTAATAGATATGTATATTAATTTATATAAAGTTTAAGTGATGTTTAACCAAAATTAGGTAAAAAAAACAAAAAGGTTATGTTATGTCTTCACATAAACTTCCTAGAATTGTGATGTTAGTTAAGAATGACGCAATATTGTGTTATTATAGATATATACTATTTCTCTAAATGATATTATATTCGTGTTATATTAAAATTGCTTTAATTGTTATCTTTTATTTCTTAAAAGATTTGATATAATGTAATATACTGATCTTCGTAATCACATATTTTTATATCTTGTGTTATAAATACCGATTTATTAAACTTCAAATATACATTGAATTGACAAAACATAGTCTAAAAATCCAAAATGTTGATGGATATATACCTAACAAAATTGATGCATGAATAAATTAATAAATAAATATCGAAAAAAAATGTTTAATTAGTTGTCGTCTCCAAGATGAAGTCTTTTGTTTGTGTCTCAAGAAAATGCGGCTTGCCTAAAAAGCTTCTCCTTAAACATTATTTAATTACTTAATTATCACTAATCTTTAGTAATTAAGGAATTAAGAATTAGTAGTTATAAGTCTTTCTTTGTAATTTTAATCATTTCTTTTTCAAGATTCGAAATCAATAAAGATCCTTTGTTAGGACTTTAAACTAAGTTCTTCACTTGACATGTGTTTCTGTCGGGAGAAAACTTTTAATAAATTCTATTTAAAATTCTCTTAATTCACTCAACTATAAAATAATTATTTAACTTTTTATAACCGAAATTCAAGATATATAATACTACTACACTTAAATTTAAAGTTATTGCAAATAGTAATTATTTTCATTTTTTAAACCGATATTCGACTACGTATGAATCGGCAAACTTAATTATTCAATTTAATGTTTAATTATTTTCAATTTTGCATGTACAATCAGAATAAAAATCCCAAGTGATTCTAATTAATTATTTTCAATTCCAAACAACGTATAACAAATCATGAAACAATACCAAAATATCATACAAATCTTTGGAGATAGTATACCTTCAAACGTGATTCTAATTAATTAACATCTCTAAGTGTATAAATTTAATGACACATCCAATCGAAAGAAATACGATGATTAATAAATTAAAAAGAACTAAGCATATACTTGGGCCGAAGAAATATCAAAAAGCCCAATGTAACTACTAGAAAGCAACCCAAGTAAAAGCCCACTCGCACTCAGCGCGCGTTGCGCGCGTGTCGATAAAACTCGTGGACTATATAGTCCACGGAAAAACATCAAATTCGGCCCATTTTGATTTTTGAGATAAACTGGGCGCGTGTGGGCTATAGTTTTCAAATTTTTATTTTTAAATAAAGCCCATTTGAATTTGTACGATTAAATAGGTACATAATGGGCTCCATACTCTTTAAGTAAAGCCCAAACTATTTTTTTTTAACTTCAGCCCAAACTATTTTTAATATCCCATTATTTTAATTATATTTCTTTTCACCATATTGTGTCCGTAGACAATAACAATTCTTTCTCTTCACTTTTCTCTGTAGTAAATCTAAATTATATGGGTCTTAAGAACTTAATATTTACTAATAAATCATACTGCTAAAAAAATTAAATATTTAATAAAAAAAACCTCAATAACTATATAAGTGGAAAATTTTACATGGTAACATAAAATTGTTTAGTTATAAGGTTAATAACTAAACAAAATTATGGTTATTTTTCTTTCTATTGGAAGGTACGCACATACTCAACCACCATAATCTGCAAAATAAAGAAAAAAGGAATAAAATAGCATATAAACACAACATTTCTTACATATTCAAACCAAAAAACATAGGAAACTAAAGTAAAAGGGAAAAATTTCAGAATTGTATATGTAAAGTAATAAACGAAAGTTCAAGTTATTCTTATTAGCATGGGTTGGGCTTGGCGTTCAGTTTGTTCGGGTTTGTCCAGTTCGGTTTTGTTCAGGTTCGGTTTATTCTGTTTTCAAAAAATATAACCAAATAGAAAACAAACTAAATTCGGTTTGGCCTGATTCGGTTCGATTTTCAAAACGTGTAACCAAATAGAAACCAAACTAAATTTGATTCGGTTTCGTTCGGTTTTGGATTTGGTTTTATTCGGATTTTTTTGGTCAAATCAGTTTGTAATGGAAGAAATATTAGACAAACAACATAGTTTTTAATTTCAAAATGATAAAACAATTGTTTAACTAAAAATCATCTAAAAATTCAAATATTTAAAAAATTTGAAATCAAAAAATTCAAATATCCAAAAAGTTGCTTTAAACAAACAAACTTAAATTTGTAAAACAAATAGAAATATATTATATTTATTTTATAAATAATTTTAATAAAATAGTATTAAAGTAATCGGTTTTGTTCAGGTTATTATTCTGGTTCGTTTTAAAACCAAATCAAACTGAACCGAAACAATTTAAAAAATCCAAAACCATTCTGGTTTTTATCAAAACCCAAACCCAAACCAATCCACAATTTTCGATTTGGGTTTGTTTGGTTTTGGGTTTTTTTGCCAAGCCCTGAGCATGGGAGTATGGCAAAAAAGTTACAATTTTAGCCTAAAAGTACCTCCGGTTTTATAGATGTACTTTTTTTGTTGCCACGCTCCCTATTAGTATATATAAGTTTTTGTGTGGGTAGAGAAATAGGTACCCGGGGGATGGATTATGTTTAAATGGGTTGCAGTTCTTGTTCAGCAACTGCAGTGGTGGCTATGGCTCCATCGACAGGTTTGTATGGATTTGATGTCTGTTTGCGTCTCCTTACTAACCATACTCCAAAAACTAACACTCCTATTACTATTGTAACCCCAATTGCTGTTACCACTGCAATGCTTTTAGATTGCCACCTTGTCCTGCAAAATACATACAAAAGGACTCCGCTTTGCTTTAGTACTGATTTCAAAACACTAAAAC
The DNA here is from genome assembly GCA_000411095.1 of Aethionema arabicum. Taxonomy (NCBI): domain Eukaryota; kingdom Viridiplantae; phylum Streptophyta; class Magnoliopsida; order Brassicales; family Brassicaceae; genus Aethionema; species Aethionema arabicum. The sequence continues at coordinate 260,701 of KE152996.1, forward strand.
ACTGTCACCTAGAAATAACTAGTTAATAATAATATTAAACACAGCAACCGGTTCCAAAAAAAATCGAAAAAATATTTAATGATTCTTTGTTTCTTTTTCTTAAATGAAAAATAAATAGTTAACTTGAAAAGTTATTATATGCTTTGCTTTCTTTAGAAAATTCACTCATTTTATTCAAATCTGAATAGTAAATTAAAAAACAAAATTACTAATAAACATAATATTCGTAATTTCGTATCATCCAATATACAGTCATATATATATATATATATAGATAGATTTATTTTAAGTCCTATGTTTTGGCTTTACGTAGTTTTAAAACTTAGAAAAAATGTTTTTTTTTGTGAAAGATATTTCTTGGTTTTAGTTAATATGCTTTCATAAGATTTCAATTTCCACGGATTTGTGTGTTTAACACGTAGAAACTCATAGCTATATGTTTAGTAAATGACTTCTTTAAAGTCCGGTCCGACGGATCGAACCGGGTTGGGTTGATCCACTACCCAATATTCAAAACATAGCTTTTGTGACATGAGGTAATGACATGTGTTATGATTGAAGTAGTAATGAGTTGCGTACCTTTGTCTTAGAGGTTCGAGTTTGTAATGAACCAGCTCATACTTTCCAAAGATATCCGGAAGCTGAATCTCATGATTCGCAATCCGCGAAACTATATTCTACAAAAAGCAGAACCCAGTCATTATTCGAGCAATGAACACAACAACAGGTGAGTGAAATGTGAAGAGATTCACAAACCGTTGCTGTGACATTGGAAAACGAACTAGAAGATTCAGGAGGGACAACAGTGAATCTCAAAAGTGATTCGTTTCCTTTTGAAGTGAGATTCAAGAAATGAACCTGAGAAGGAGACAAATATGTCACCATTGTTTTACTAAATTTAGCAATAACAGTGAGCTAAAGTTAGGGTTAGGGTTGTTCTCCAATGTATATATTTATCTGGCTGACCTGGGAAGATTTGAGATCAAGTTCTTTGGATAGTGATTTGGAGAATTCTTCGATGCGTGGTTTCAGATAAGATGAATTCACTGAAAGTTGAATATCTATGTTTATTTCACCAATTTTAATCTTCCCTGAGAATGATGAAGAGTAAAGAGATGAAATAAGTAAGATCATCTGTATTGGTATACTTAGAAACAAAAAAATTCTTCTACGTTGAAGAAAAAAATGAAGATAATCATCTACAATAGTAGTTTCTTTACTTTTTCCTTCAAATTTTAAGAACGATAAGCAAAATTTTGAAGAAAATAAATAGTAACTCTTTAAATATAAAGAGTTACAATTTATTCTTCAGTTTGAAGGAAACAAAAATGCTATTGGAAAAATGATGAAAAATTGAGTTTATTTGAGAATTTATAGCTGTTACTGACCTGGGGAACTGTTTGATGAATTATGTGATGAATTTGAGTCATTTGAAGGCAAAGTTGCAGGTGGTGTTGCACCATCGATATGAAGATTAGATGATAACTCGGAGCAATTTGTCCTCCAGAAACCAACCTTGGAGTTCTCACGATCATATACGACAAGGGTATTGCGAACCACGATTCCTGATGATATTTTGTATAACCAATAAGTCTTTTGAAGGAAAAACTGAAAAAGTGTAAAAACAAAATTCAAGCATAAGAAAGTTACTCATTACCTCCTAGAAGAGTTGTATGATCTTTTCCATTTGGGAAAACACCTAGACAGTATGCGCCGTGTACCTTAGAATGCTTTTTAAGGAGATTTTAAAACAAAAAAGTAAGCAGATTAGCTCTTGATTTGTGGAGAAAGACTTATAAATACTGCAGAAGTTAAGGAGTAAAAGGTTAAGGAGTAAATTACTTACACGAAACAAGTAATTTTCAGGGGACAATAGCCATGTTTGGCCACTCTTAAACACCATTTCAACGGGTGGGAATATATTTGAAAGCTTGGAGACATCATCACTTGAAGGTAACCCACAAAATTATCAGCTAATTCTTGATTGAAAGGTACATGAATCATCCACAAGTTTGCAAGATTTATACCTTGTAGCGACATGGAAGCAAATGTCTTTAAAATTTGGATCAGGACCATCAATCTGCTTTAGTGGGGAAATTTCTTTCATTACCTACAATTTGAGAAGATAAAACAAGGTACAAAATAGTGAACACTTAAAATTCTTGGCAATTTATTCAAACGAGCATGATGTTAAATATAAAATATCTTACAGCTTCCTCGAATGCTGCAAATGCTGCATCTGGGAGATAAGCATATGTTGTACCACTGTCTAAAACGGCGCCATGTTCTCCATCAAAGACTCTTGAGTTCAGCGACAACTGCTTCCCAGCAACACGTAGCCCCGTCAAATCTATATTGTAATATGGACTGTCGCCATCCCGAAACTAGAGTAAATGTGTGAAAGGTTTTAAACGTATCTGTTAGGATTATTCAAGATCCACTCGCCAATCAGACAAAGCAGTCCTTGAAACATACCTACGATCAGGATCTGATTCCGTGAAAGTCATATCAGATGGGTAAGAAAAACCACCAAGAATCATTGCACCTCCACCAATATCCATTCCTCCATAACACAGAGCAAAAGAGTTGCTTATTAAACCTTTATCTACCAATTGATCAACAAGACTGAGATCCCCCTGGCCTAATCCAATAATTCCGTCAGCTCGTTGACTGTAAAGATCACCGGTTTCCACAGTCTCGCATCCAAAAACCGCACGTTGAGGTGTAAGCTCACTTTCATTTCCAAATGATATAAGATCTTCTCCAAGAACACCTTTACTGCTACTGTGTTCTGCATACTCTCTCTCGTAAACGCATTGTTCCTTATTATCGTCACAAGTACAGTCCATGTGACACTTCACAGGTTGATAGGTGCTAGACATATCTGGCTCAAATTTGGGGTCCTGATGAGTAACAATACAAAATAAGCACACATCAGAAACGAATTCTACAGCAACCGTGCTCAATTTCAACACCATAAGTACGCTAAATAGCTACAGAAATCACATTTCCTCTATGGACTTGCACCCATTCCCCTCGAAAACACAAATTGAGAAAGAAAAACCGCAAAAGACACATAGGCTAATGACATTCCAGCTACTACAATTGTCCACGAACAAGCCAAGACGGTAAGATTCTAAACGCTATGATGAAATACCTGGTGTTTTCCACACTGTTCACAGTCAGAACAAGGTACATAAGTAACAGTACTCCCAGAATCTACTATTAGGGCAAACATCTGTGGTGGCGTACCGATCCATAGCCGCGTCGTGTAATACCTAGACATCGATTAACATCAAATCAAAATTCCCCAAACATTCTCCAAATACAAAACGATCAGATACGCGAATAAGATCACAAAATTCTGAAAATCAACAATCCGCATTGAATCAAGGCGTTACCCGTTGAGAAGAAGATCGTCGTAGAGTCTCATACGAGAATTAGGCAACGATTTTGAGTCGGCATTGTGGAGTTTTCGATGTGGAATACTGGACGTAGATCTCGAAGAAACATTGTGTGGAGAGATAAACAACGGAAACACAATCGGACGCCGTGATTGATCGGCGTGAATTTGGTGGACGATACTTTCAACTTCACCGGCAGCATTTGAACAGAGAAGAGAGAAACAAAATAGAAACGATACCTCGGCGCCGATTAACAAGATCGACGCTATCGCCATTGAATCTCCAGCGGAAAAAGGCGACGATGGGAAGTAACCGCCGGTGGAAGGAAACAAAAAGACGCGAGAGTCACACACCGATAGATCTACGAAAACAAAGCAACTTTTGCTTTGCCACAAAACAAAGCGACGAGCACTTATAACACTTCAAAACGACGCCGTTTTATTATCCGATCAAAACTAAAACGACGCCGTTTTATGATCCGATTAAAACAATGTCCTCTTGCTATTCAGTTTAAAATCGATGCATAAAATGCTCATCTAAAAGTTTATATTTTTTTATTTGTTGAGATAATAATAAGTCATAAAAAAATATTTAAATTTATCCAAACTTGATATAATATAAGTAAATAAAAAAATCAAATGAATTTACCGTACTGTAATTTAACCAAAACAAATAACTTTAGGGAAAAGCACTTCTTTTTTGTTTTTTTTCCGAAAGGGAAAATCACTTCATATATTTGTGTTCTTATCAAATATTTTTTGAAATTCCGTCTTGACTTCGGCCTTTATAATTTCTCTGATCATTGCCCAAAAGTCATCTTGGTGTGGTCTCTCATCTTCAAAATTTGTAGTGTTTGAACTTTCGTTTGACTCGTTGATATCAGCACCCGGAAACAAGTTCAATAAAGTCGGTGAGGAGAATACTACCGATGGACCACTTGGATCCGCAATGGTCGAACCTGCATTAGTTGGACCTACAATAGTGGGACCGGCAATAGTCGAACCAGTAATGGTAACAACACTAGCAATGGCTGGATCGGCGATGGTCGGATCAGTGATGGTAGGACCGGCAATGGTCGGACTGCCGATGATCAGACTAGTGATGGCTGGACTAGCGATGGCCGGACCACAAACTGGATCCACAATGGTCGGACCGGCACTAGTGGGACCTACATTAGTGGGACCAACAATAATGGGGCCAACAATAGTTGAATCGTCGATGGCCCGACCACCGATGGTCTGACCACCGATGG
>KE152996.1:273012-288861 GCA_000411095.1 Aethionema arabicum
CGTTAACTTTCGAACTCTAAAACCTATTTTTATTTTATTTATTTTTATTAGTTTTTGTTTTTGTTTTTATTTTTATTTTTATTTTATTTTCATGTTAGGTGTCACCCATTTACTGTTCTATATATAAAAAAAGTCTAGTGTTTTGTGCTTCACTCTTCTTTTATTCGGTTTTCTTGTTTGTTTTTGTGTCACATCATTTTTATTTTACGTATATTCATTTTAAAAGACCTACAGTATAATTATAGTTTTTTGAAACAAGTGATATAGTCTTCTATCTAATTTATTTTAAAATTTTAATTAATACTAATAGTTAATAAGTGTATATTTAAGTAATCTAGGCGTTGTAAAGCATTTATTTATTTTAATAGTGTATATAAATAAAAGAATTAAATCGACAAATTGTATTTATAAATTACTAATTGATATATATATATATACATATATATGGTTGAGGTAAACTTACTAATTTCAATCAAACTTGAAGCTATAAAATAATAATTACAAAATATATATACAAATTTACTAGTAGTTATCAATTAAGAAACTTTTAGGGTTAATTGGTTTCTTAATTGAATAACTATTAGTAAATTTGTACTTTTTTGGTGAATACTATTTTAAATGCTTCTCTTGTTAAGTTTGATTGAAATTAGTAAGTACTATATTAATTTAATTAGAATAAATTATAATAAAACTGTTATATATAAATGAAATCAACATTTCCATGATTTCTCATCATTATTAGTACATTACAATTATTACATATTTCCAAAATCATTACTACCAACTAATTACTAGTACTTCTTTCATAATTATAAATCATAATATCAAGATTACAATACGTGTGTCAGTAACTAATTTTTAAATTTTCAAAAATTGCAATAATTATTTATCGGTTGGAGAAAAGAATTTAAAAGACAAATGATAAATAATGTATGCGTTTTTTCTTTTTTACCACATAATGTACAAATATAAATAATTGCAAAAAGCAAAGATATAAAAATAAATAAATATACAGTATATCGCTAATAAATCGAAACATATGTTTTCATTACTTTGTTACGAATTAAAATCTGTTGTTACCTTTTTTAGAAATAAAAATTATATAAAATGAAATGGTAAAAAGTTAAAAACAGGCTGGTGTGATGGGTCCATCACTTTAAATTTAATTTCATAAAAAATTATATACTTTTGTTAAAAAAAAAAAAAATTACATACAGTAATAATAAAAATAAATTTTGAATAAAATAATAAACATAAAATTAGAACTGTAAATTCATGACAGAGGCACAAATTTGAAAAACAACAAATAAATAATAATAATTATTATGTTATATACGGCTGCAATATTTTTCTCCAAGTAGTAACGTTTTACAAGAAATAGAAAATGCAAAAACTAAATAACATAATTTTTCATTTTATTTTATATTCTTCTACTTTATTGCTGATGAATATTCAAAAGTTAGATATAATAGAATTATTAACATTTGTAAAAAAAAAATTTATTAATTGTTGGTAAAAAAAATAGAATTATTAATTATTCCTCTTTCATTTAGTTTCTCCTATATTTATTTATTATAAAACCGCATCTATGTCTGTTCATTTAAGATAAATATAATAATAATGAATGTGTATAATACATATATCGAAAGTTTCAAAGTTATAACTATAGTAAATATCTGTGTTAAAAAAACTGTAGTAAACATAATGCATTTATACAAATTAATTCCGCTATATTATGGATTTTCTATCATTTTTTATTATATTTTCTAAACTAAGAAACAAATTTAACAAAAAAAGAACTGGTTTTTACCAGCGGCTTAAAACTAGCTGTTTTTTTGGCTTAAAACTAGTTATACTTACTAAAATAAATAGAGGAAAATAAACAAAATATTTTGATTTGATTGAAAAAAGAGTATCAATCAAAGCAACTTTTTAAAAAAAATTCACTTGGCAATATTTGTAATATAAGTAGTCAATTAATATTTCGAAAAAAGTAATCAATTAATAATATGAAAATGTGACTAGAAATGTGATTTGATCTCTCTTTTTTGTTTTTTTTTATTGTAAAGTTGTAAAATCTTCTATTTTGTCCTCTAATTATATGTCTTTCTCGGAGATCTCGCCAAAATAACTAAATTATTTTTTAACAAGAGAAAATGAATTGCGTTAAAAAAAACAAAAGAAAAATGAAGTAATGTGATGTTTTGTTGATTATGAAGTAATGCTCAAGAATCTATAAGCAGGATGTGGAGAGACAGAGACACAGTAGAATTAGTCTTATAGTGTAGTCCAGCAAAACTCGATAATTTTAGCAAATATTCAATTTATGTCCAACTCCAAACCATAAAGTTTACTAATTTATACTCATTATTTTGAAATTTTAAATTTAGTAATACTTTTTGACCATCATTTATAAGTCTAGTGTTTAGATACATAGATTTATTAACTTTTGGATAATTCATGTAAAATAAAATACTTAAAATTTCTTCAATTTTGTTTTGGATTTACAAAAATACATTTTATGAGAAATTTACAAAAATACACAAATTTATTAGTGCATAAGAAAATTACCTTTGTTTTTAGGATTTGTGTATTTTTACAAATATATTCACTTTTACAAATCCTCATTTTTCATTTGAAATCAAATTTAACTAATTAAATTCCAGTATGTTTCTCTTAACAATATTAGTCAATCCACTATTTTCTAATAAATTTAATAAAAAAAACTATTACTTGATTAAAGTCAGTTTTTTTTTAACACGATTAAAGTCAGTTAACCATGTTAAATTACACTATAAAATATTTCTATATAAAACAATGCAGACTTTAAACACCTATAACATGTTTTTTGCCTATTATATTATAGATTGTAAATACTTAATCTTTTCATACAAGAATAATTCTAATTAATTTGTTACAAAATTTGAATAAAGTGAGTAAAATAATAAACAAACCTGAGAGAGAGAAGAGTTTCGAAAGCTCAATCGCTTTCATAGTCATCATCTTCATCTTCATCTTCATCTCCAAAAGAGAAGACAGAAGCATCTGCAGCAATAGCTTTAATGTCATTAGCTGCAACTGAATCATCAGGTATTGGAACATAACCACCACTTGGTGATGACATAGAAGATGATGATGGTGATGAATCTTTGTTTGTATTTGCAGACTCTGTAGTCTTTGATTTGTTAGTTGTGTGAATTGATCCTACGCTTTGTTTAGCTTTTGAGTTTCCTTTGTCTTCTTCGTCACTGTCTGAGAATACATTGTCGTCGTCGTCGTTGTTGTTGTTCTGTTTAGGTTTGATTTGTTTGGAGTTTGAAGCTGTTTTGTGACTGGAACTGGAACTAGTTTGAGGTTGTTGTTGTTGTTGTGTGGAGTTTGAGGAATCTGATTTGGGTTTTGTTGTTTGTTGAGTATTGTTGGAGTCTACCATTACGATCTCGACATGGAAACCAGGTGCAGGTAGTTTTCTCTGTGTAAACAACATCATAGGATTAGGTTTAATGATGAAAAATGGAACATAATGTTTTGAATCTTAAACTATTTTCGTTTGATGAAAAACACTCTCAACTACCAAAAATATTTTTTCAACTCTAAATTTTGATAACCGGATTTTTTAAACCCTGAATTTTAATAACCAATTTTTTTTTTAAGGGAAAATAATATTTTGGATCATTAACTTTGATAACCGGGTTTTTTAAAACTTAAAAACTAAGTTTTTAAACCGAAATTTTAAACTTTAAAACTTGAAGTTATAGTATAATTAATCAAAACTTGAAATTTTGAGATTATAGTCTCATGTTGGGTTTAAAGTTTAATTTTGATTAAAAAAATTTAATAGGATTTAAAAAACCCAATTATCAAAGTTCATGGTTAAAAAATCATTTGGATAGTTATAGGTTTTTTTCACTTAACAAAAATAGTTCATGATCTAAAATATCATAATCCCAAAACAATTTTGATAGTTGAGAGTTGTTTTCATTAACAAAATTAGTTAAGAAGTTAAAGTACCATAATCCGAAAAGAAAAGAGATCAGGTTTGGTCAAATTCAGCAAAATTTGAATTATAAGATTAAAATTTAAATTTCATTAAAAAAATCCGGATTGGTTTAAAAAACTCGATTATCAAAATTTAGGGGTTAAAAAACAATTTTGATAGTTGAGGGTCTGTTTTTACTAAACAAAATTAGTTGTACCATAATCCCAAAAGAAAAGAGATCAGGTTTGTTTAATCTAATTACGTTATTACCTTGTCAAAGCCATCAAAGTCGGTACCTTTGAGGAGTGTTCTGTTATCAGTCAATGCAGTGTTTAACCAGCTGCAAGTAAAACAACACAGAGAAACAGAGTTAGTGAACCTCGTGAGAATTATGAGTAAATAAGTAAAAGTTTGGTTTAATTGTTAAACCAGTAGAAATTGCCATCGCTGTCTTCAAAGTGAATTTTGAAGTCACCGGTTAATTCCGTTAAACCTGGTTCTCCAGGTATTGCAAATACAACAACTCCTTTTTTTGGTGCCTTCATCCAAAAATCTTCAGGCTATAACAGCAAAATCGGACTTATGAACTTCATGGGGTGTATATGTAGAGATTAATAACAGAAGATAATAATAATGCTTCTTACTCTTAAATCTTTGGTTTTGGGATGTTTCTTTGTTGAGAAAAGTATACCTGTTGATAGGATATATATAAAACAGAGCATATTTGTTAAGTAGATGTGAAAACAGTGAGAGATATATAGAGGAGTTAAAAAGTTGTGTACCGTTGTGGTCGGAGATGGTTAAGGCGGGTCTAATCCAGTAAGGGCAATTGATTAGGCGAAACCCTCTAACCATGCACCTATACATATGTTCCTTGGCTTAAAGACTTATTAAATAAAGAAAATGGTAAAATAAATACTGAATGTTGCAGATTTGGTGTAAAATCTCCGATCAATTTTGTTTTTAGACCCTGAATTTTGATAACCGGGTTTTTTAACCCTAAAACCTTAATATCCAGGTTTTTTAACCCGAAATTTCGAGTTTATACTTAGAAATTATAGTATAATTAAACCAAACCAAATTTGGATTATATTCTTTTGTTAAAGTTTGAAATAATGGTTTTATTTTATGTTCAAAGTTTAATTTTAGTTTAGTTATGATAATTCAGGGTCTAAAAAACTAATTTTAAAAATTGGGTTATTTTTACATCAAATCAGTAAACTTCATGGTCTATTTTATCATTTTCCCTATCAAACACTGCGGTTAGATACTAACTGTTTGGTCAGATGAGATGTGTGTTTGGAACATACCTTCGTTGTGGTGGGATTTTCTCGTCAAAGAGATTAAGTATACGTTCGTAGTATTTCACATATCGCTGAAGAAAAACAAGAAAAGTGAGGAGATTGATGCAGCACATAGAAGGATTAGTGTTAAGTATATGACTTACAATCTGACTTTGGAGAACAAGAGCTTTCCCATCATGACATCGTTTTTGGTTATAGTAATCAATAGCTTCTTCAGATGTAGGAAAGAACTGCAATGGAGTTTACCAGTCAGAATCAGTTACAGACACAGATTATATGTAAGATTGGAGAAGAGATTACTTCAGTTAAGTCTTATCTCACCTTCAGGGTAAGAAGAAGACAACAAATCATAAGTCCTGTTCTGGCCATTCCAGCTTTGCAATGAACTACCACTACATTTTGAATGTCTTCTTTTAACCAAGTGTATGCACTTTGACAAAACGATGGAATTAATTGAATTGGAGGACAATTATGATCATCAAATGGGAAAGATGCAACCTGAGAAACATAAAATTCAGACAAGATATGAACCAAAATACTGCATGGTGTCTGATAGAAGTAAGTAGATTTGTTATACCTTTCCCTCAAATCTTGAAGCATCGTACAATCTCTCTGAACAAAGGTTGTACACTTTATATTTGTCCTGTATATTAGTAACAAGGTTCAGAAATTTACATGAATAAGAAATTGTTAGTTGTTCAAGATGCTTCGAATATGTATTGATGGTTACCTTGTGATGGGTTTCAAAAAATCTGATGACTTCTTCCATGTGATTGCGATATAGTCCCTGAATAAGAAATTTCTTAGCAAGGAAGACCAATCTGGCTGGAAAACTAAAATTTCAAACCAGACAAAGATAGTTTACCTCAAAAAATCCAAAAAGACCAGAGCTTAAATCACCAGCTGGGAACCCCATCGCTATTATATTCTCAGTTATATATGTCATATCTAAATCAAATTCTCCCTCCTGAGGATTGGACAAGGTAGAATGTAAAACAGCGACGTTAAGTGATACTGACACTTATATAGAGTAAAAATATACAATATGCATATAATGTTTGAACATTTAGATCCTGCAACAGGATATTGTAATTAAAACAGCTTCAAGATTCTAACAACAGGGCAAAAAGTTACTATATATATACCTGGTATCGTCTTTTGTTCTGAGAGACAATATGACGTGCTTTGACCTGCATTGCTTTTACAGCACCAAGAGATGAACCAACCACGGCTTTTGTTATCGACTCAAGAGCATCACCAACTTGTGTGTTAGGTGATCTTAGGTCATGGACCTCATCAGACCCTCTGGTTGGCAAATGCAAACCAAGAGAGGTGAATCTTGTGAAAGCTGACATCCCAGAATCTGTAGCTTTTGGATCTTGCTGAGGGAATTTAAAACTTCTGGCCCAAGATGAAAGACCAGAAGAAGAAAATATAGATGGTGTTGATCCACGAGGTGAGGAACCAGGCGGACAAGGCACAATATCCTCTGTTTTACTTGAAGATTCAGCACTAGTTGAAATAACAGGACTTGTAGTATCAACATTTACTGTCGAAGCTTCTGCACTAATTGAGTCTTTACGAGTTTCACCTGTAGCAGCCACTGAGCCTTCTTCATTGACTATAACTGTTTCAGAAGGCCTAGAATTACCTGATACATCTTTCTCAGAAACTTTTTCTGGAGACTGAGATGAAGATTCAGCAGCATCAGTGTCCATTTTTTGTAGTCCAATGCTAGGTAGACAGCAAACAAAAAACCTAAGAACAAAAGGAAAATTCAGGCCTAATTATAAGTCCAGCTTCACAATTACAGCATTGGAAGAACAGAAACGCTTACTATTACACTCAAGATTTAATTCCCAGCTTAGTACACCACAAGCTGTGTAAATGACAATGTAATATACACACTCTAGTGTGGGAAGAACAAAATCTAGCAAAAACGATTTGAAATAGACTAATCGCTTCGCCGGAAAAATGGAATTTTAAGACCACACTAGCAATCAAACCTCAATACGTCGCCACATTTTCACACCTCTCTCAACTGAAATCGCAATTCAAATCAAGGAAAGATTTGGTGGAGGCAGATCTCAAATTAGAACTACGACCATATCACAGAAACAGATCAAATTAGACCAGCATTGGCCGAAACGAACAACATTGATAACTGGAGAATGCGAGACACTAACCTTCGAGTTCTACGTAGAGAAGAGATTCAAAAAATGACGAAGATCGACGAAGCAGCGGATTCGGCTTGAATTCAGACCAGCGTGCGAATTCTCCGATGAACGTGCGGAGATTATCATTCATTCCCGTATGATACGGCTTTTTATATTCCGCCGGTCTTGCCGGTCAAATAATTTTCTTCACCTTGCTGGACTATAAATTTGGGCCTAAAAGCCCATATATACTCCAAACAAAGGCCCGTTTCATTTTAAACAAAAAAAAATTTATATCTCAAATTAGCCTAATATCCCTTATAAGTTATAAATTTACATAAATACTAATCATTTGAGTGTTAAAAAAAAATATTAATCAATCGTGGAAAAAAAATATTAATCGATTAGTGATAAAAAAAATATTAATCGATTAGTGATAAAAAAAATATATTAATCGATTTATTTTTAATATAAATAATAGAAACGTAAAAATATTAGAGGAAAAAAACATAAAAATATCAATATTTAAGTATTTATATTTACATCATTTTCAGTTCATCATTCATTATCATGTAATATACGAACCCCCTTTACTTTAAATATGAAATTTAAAATCTTGTGAAGAATTTTAAATTCACTAATCCATAACTAAACCAAAATATGTAAAAAAAAAGTTAACCTTTATTACATTTCATTAAAAACTTACATAAAGATTGAAGAATCTGTAATCAAACCAAACATTTATTCATAAACTTACTAAACCACAACACAAAAAAAAAAAAATAACAACCAAAAATATTTCAAACTTAAATATATAAAAAAATACAAAAAATTAACCAATTTGAATGAAAAATAAAATCAAGAAAATGATAATAAAACAAAAAAAAATATCAAGAAGGGTTAGTATAATAAGCATAAATAGTATAAAAAGTTTGAGATAAAGTAAGAATCAATAAAACAACAGCAGCAGAAAAAGAAACAATCGCCCATGGATTATTAAAGTACTTATGTTTCAAAGTTGCTCTCCAAGCATTCCACTTTTGATTATAATACCGGTTTACTTCAATCGATAACCGGGATAAATAACTATCTTCAGTATCAAAAACCACTTCTTGACATAACCGGTTAAATAATTCTGCAACTTCAAGATCACTTCCTAACCAATGTTCGATTATACCACAATAATGTAAGTAACTTACATCTTGAGGAGAATCTATTAAATTATCCATAAAGATTATATATGATGTTATATCGTTGGTCGAATCTATATGACATTGTTCGAAAGCTATGAGATTCAAGAAGAGAGATTTTGTACCTACAAAAAAAAAGAGGGGTGGTTTTTGTGAGTTTAAGAAGTTGTGGGGTTTATTTGGAAAAATAAGAAGATTTTGTGTCGTTTTTGTTAAAATCATTCTGAATTGGTCAATAGAGAATAATTGATGACATTATCTATTTACTTTTAACGATTTGAGGAGAAAAGTCGCACAAAATTATTATGACATATAAAGTTTGTATTTTTTTATAAATAAATGAGAGAAAAAAAATAATCACGTTGGTGTTTAAAAAATAGGTTTTAAAAGTATGATTTTAATGCACTTTCATACCACGTTATGATTCCTAACTCATAAAGTATTCTATCAATCTTATACTTTATTAGTTTTGAATCTTTTAAGTTTTAGCTTTTTTATGTTTTGGATTTTATGTTTAAGATAGATTTGTGGATTTTCAATGTTTATGCATTGGTCAAATTCTTTTTTGAAATTTAACAAAAAAAACCTTGAAACTTGAAATTTGACAAAAAAAATTCAAAATTTTGTATTTTTAGCGAAAAAAACCCTCGAAAATGTATTTAGTGAAAAAAAACACCTAAATTTAATGTTTAATTTAGAAAAAAGATTTTTTTCGAAAAAAAAAACAAAATTGAGTATGTTTTCTTGCCAAATTAATTTTCCTGGATTTATTCGCTAAAACACAAAATCCAAGGATTTTTTCACCGTTATCCCTAATCTTTAGGTTAAAATGTTAGATTTGAAAAGTAATGGGTAAGAAATGGTAAATAATAAAACATACAGGATACACAAATAAATAAACTTACCATCATGGATTAATAATCTCGGTATTTCTAAATAACCGTTTTTGAATTTAATATCCCAAAACCGATCGGTTTTCCTTCGTCGGAATTTTAAACCGGCTTCTCTCAATTCCGTTACACAATGTATCAATTGCTGCCGGCGTTTGTCCGCCACGCGCGTATTTAATGACAATCTTTTTCTCGATAACCGAAGTTCCGGTTTAAGACTAGACCGGAGTAAACTCCGACGAAAAACATCTAAACAATGTAATCCACTCATATCAGCAAATGGATCAAATGATTTATTTCTTGCAAGATAATTCTCAAGCTTTGACTGATCGATTTTTGTCAACGGTTCGTCTGTTGGCATTAATGGATCAAAGAATTGAACAGCTAATTGGGCTACTAAACCGGGTTGGTTTTGTAATTCTAATAACCGGTCGAGAATAAATAAAGGAATTTGATTTTCTAACATTACCATGTCTCTTTGGATTGAATGCATTGATCCTCTCATTGCGAAAACCGGATCGTTACGTGAATATCTACATAAAAACATATTATAAATCAGATAACCGGGTTTTAGATCAAGAACGGTTAACTCGTAACCGGAAGTTGACATTGAAAATGAAAAGGATGACGGCTAAAAACCATCTTGACTTTCTGTTTTTGGCGAAACAAACTTATGAAAAATTATTTTTTCAAAATAAACTCTTGAATTTTGTTTTTTTTTTTTGCAAAAAAATCTTTGAATTTTGCTTCTTTTTTTTTGCGAAAAAACCTTGTGAATTTTGTTTGTTTTTGACAAAAACCCTGAATTTTGTTTTTTTATATGAAAAAATTCTTAGATTTTGTTTTTGACAAAAAATTGCTCTTAAAGTAACCATTATCACCGTCAATCTCTAATTAAATAAAACGATGCATTTAAATATTCTAATTAAATATATTTTTCATGGATTTTTTGTCAAAAATATATGAAACATAAGATCCAAGATTTAAATGTTAGTTTTACTGTTTAAATGCATTGTTTATATGGCAAAAAAAAATGCATCGTTTATTTAATTAGAGACTAACTGTGATTTAATGGCTAATCTAACGGGGGAGTTTTTCGCCATAAACAAAGTCTAGAGATTTTTTCGATTAATAAACAAAATTCAATAGTTTTTGGTCAAATTAATTATTTGGGGTTTGTTTTATAAAAACATAAAGTTTAGGGTTTTTTTTGCCAAATTAATTCTTCAAAATTAGTTTTGCAAAAAACACAAAGCTTATGCGTTTTTTTGCCCCATTCCAAATTGAAATTAAAATTGAAATTAAACTTACCCGAGCTCAGTGAATCCAACAATGGCACCTCTAAAGAGTTCAAGAACAAAACAACCATCAATCACAAGCATTTCAACGAATTCATTACTATTTAAACTAATAGAACCTTCATAACAAGCTCGAGCTTTTTCTTCAAGCTCTTTCATGGCGTCAATAAACAAATCAATCTCTTGATTTATACGTTTCAATACTTTATTAACAGCTCGCCATTTATGACGTTCCATTGATCTTAAACGTTTCTTGCCATGGTGATACGGACCAAGTGAAACAATTTGAGGAAAATACGATTTATTATCGTTTTCTTGTAAATAATAAGGGACTTTATAAATACAAAGTTTTCCCCATATTGATGTATCGTCGTCTTTATGAGCTTGTTCGAGTTTTTCTTTAATTGAAATTACCCAATCGTCTCGTGGGATTTCGATTGAACCGGGATTGGACCGGTTTGGGTTGGTTTGATTTTGGTTTTGGTTTTGTACCGGTTTGGTTTGGTGTTTTTGGGATTGGAGTTTTTCTCGGATTTTGAGTGTGAGTAAGTACCAGCTTAACATGTCTTTGTAGAATACAGCCACCATTTTTGTTGGTTTGAAGCTTTTTTTTTAGGAGAGAGAAGGGAATATGAAATTTATAAAGTAAGCAAATGGTGTAGCTTTATGGACCGACATGAAATTTAGTTGATGATTATTTTTTAATTATGAACCGATTTTATTAAGCGAATATATATAAATTAATTATATAAATAAAATGCAGTATTTAATTACATAATTCACCGTAACTCATTTCTTCTCCAAAGGCATTTGGGTTTGAATCCACCAAACAGTGAAACGTTGTATTTAATTTATGTTTTAGCTAATAAAATCGATTTTGTGACCTATACAAGTGATAAAACCGATTTATGGTTTGTACGATGTAAAAAAAATACAGTAAAAAAAATTAAAATGGAGTAGAAAAAAAAATTGAAATGCAGTAGAAAAAAAATTAAAATGCAGTAGAAAAAAAAAGTTAACTTGAAGTCACTACTGCTACAAGAGAATTCAGTTTATTATGAGATAGGTTGTTATATGTTTTACAAAATTCACTATTAATTAACTGAAATTACTAATATAAAAAAGACGAGCATATTAAATCATGAAGTAAGCTATATATTATTTGTAAATTTTCTATAAATATTATATATATATATATATATTATATATTGTAATATTTTTATTAAATTTAAAATTAAAGAAATGGTGAGAGCATGATGTAACATGTTAAGTACAGAGCTAGTGAAGAACATGGCACGACTTTACCATATTTGTATAAATGATATTTCTTATATAATAGTGTAAATGATTTTTGCTCTAAAACTTTAAATTAATGGCTTGTCGAGCCACGTTTAATTTAATTTATTTATTACACTCTTCGTTTATCTTTTTTTTTAAAACTAAACTCTTGTAATTTAACTATAAAAAATTATTGTAATGTATTCAAAACCTTTCTAGTGTATTGTAATATAGTAATATTTTTATATGCGAATCGGTTTAATTTTTCACTTAATTAAAGAAACATTACATTTTCATAAACATTCGAAATTAAAATAAACATTCCAAAATATAAAGTAATATTCTTTTCTTATTACAAAAAATACAAACATTACAAATTAAATAAAAACAAAAATTAAATTTTAAGAGGTTTAAAATAAGCATAAGCAGAGAAAAAACTTTGAAACAAAGTAAGAATCAACAAAAAAAGTGCAGCAACAAAAGAGAAATAAGCCCAAGGATTATTAAAATACTTATGTTTTAAAATTGCTTTTAATTTATTCCATTTATGATTATAATTCCGGTTAATGTTAACCGATAATTGAGATAAATAGCTATTTTGAGGATCAAAAGCAACTTCTCGACATAACCGGTTAAATAATTCTGCAACTTCATAATCACTTCCTAACCAATGCTCAATAATACCACAATAATGTAAGTAGCTAACATCTTCAGGAGAATCTATTAAATTATCCATGAATATTATGTAAGATGTTATATCGTTGCTTGAATCGATATGACATTGTTCAAAAGCTATAAGATTTGAGAAGAGTGATTTTGTACCTACAAAAATAAAACAAGAGATTAAGGTGGGGGTTTTTTAAAGATTCTAAAGTTATGGGGGTAAATTGTAAAAATAAAGTGAATTTATTTCGTTTACATGATGGAATATTGATGACATTTTGTTTACTTTTGAGGACCAAATACTACCATTTTGATGCAATTTTAATAAAATACGTAAAAATCAAAATACTTAAATTTATAGATATTTGAAACATTTATAAAAAAACCATTTTGATGCACGTTATGATTTCTAAATTGTAAATTCATTTATCCTTCCATATAAAAACGGGGAAAATGTAAATTTGAAAGGTAAAGAGCAAAAAATAGGAAACAGTGAAACATATGGGGTTAAATTGCAAATTATATGGATTAATTAATGACAATTTGTTTAATTTAGCAATTTGAAGACAAAAGTCAACTAAAGACCATGTTGATGCACATTTAAACAACAAAATAATTAAAAAACTAAACAATTATATATATATAAATTTTTAAAAGGGTTGACAATTAAACATAACCTAACAACATAATTTCTTACAATTGACTCCCCTTTTAATTAATTTAAAAAAAAAAATACATATCGTAAATAATTTATATTAGTAGGAGTAGATTCCACAAATATTTTTTTTAAAATTGCGTGAAAAGAACCAAAAAGATATTTAATTTCAAACATAAACTAATAAATGTAAAAAAAATTATATAAATGTAAAAAAAAAGTCTTTTGATTAAAAAAATTGACTATTTTGGAGAATATTCATTTTATGCCATTTTGATGCACGTTTTAATTCCTAGATTATATATTTATTTATCATCCCATATAAAACTACAGGGGTGTAGAAACAAAAAAAAACTTAGAGGGGGCAAAATGTGAGATTTGAAAGGTAAAGGTAAAAAACAGGAAAAAGTAAAACATAAGGGGCAGGAATAAAAATTAACTTACCATCATGTATCAATAACCTCGGTATCTCTAAAAAACCATTTTTGAATCTAATATCCCAAAACCGGTCGGTTTTCCTAACCCGGAATCTTATACCGGCTTCTCTCAATTCCGTAACACAATGTATCAACTGTTGTTGACGTTTATCAGCTACACGCGCTTTCCAAGACCATCTCTTTCTAGATAACCGAGGTTCCGGTTTAGAACTAAACCGGAGTAAACTTCTTCTAAATACATCTAAACAATGTAATTCTCCTTTTTCTTTATCACCAATTGGATTAAAGAATTTATCTTTCTCCATTAAATCTTCGATTTTTGAAACTGATTTAGTTAACGATTCATCGGTTGGCATTAATGGGTCGAAGAATCGAACCGCTAATTTCGCTACTAAACCGGGTTGGTTATCGGTACCGAGCTGTAATTCTAGTAACCGGTTTAGAATGAATAATGGAAGTTGATTTTCTAACATTACCATGTCTCTTTGGATTGAATGCATTGATCCTCTCATTGCGAAAACCGGATCGTTCGGTGCGTATCTACAATAATCGGAAACCGGTTTATCAATAACCAAAAATTAAAATTGAAATTGAAAGGGGAAAAAACCTCTCAATTTTGTGTTTTTGGCGAAATAAACCCATAAAAAATAAATATGAAATTTTGTTTTTTTTTTAACGTAAAACCCCTAGATTTTATTCTTTTTTGCAAAAAAAACCCTACAAAATAAATTTGGTGGCAAACCCCTCTAGTCGAAAAAAACTTATTAATTAAATTTACCGTTAAATCATAGTTAATATTTAATTAAATTAACTGATGCATTTAAATAGTAAATATAAAAGTTTTAATTAGCTGTATTTAGTAACTTTTAATTTTATAGTTTAAATTGGTTTACTTAATTAGAGACTAATAGTGTGATTTAATGGTTAAATTAACGGAAGAATTTTTTCGAAAAAAAAAAATCTATGGGTTATTTCGCCAAATAAAAACAAATTCTAGATGTTTTTTTACCAAATTAATCCTCCAATTTTTGTTTCTTTAAAAAAACAAAATTAATAGATTTTTTCGAAAAAAAAATAAAATTCAGTTGTTTTTCTCAAAATAATTTTTTGGGGTTTAATTGGAAAAAAACACAAAATTTAAGGTTTTTTTCACAGCCATACCAAATTGAAATTAGTACTTACCCGAGTTCTAAGAATCCTTTATCAACTCCATTAAAGAGCTCAAGAACAAAACAACCATCAAGAACAAGCATTTGAACAAATTCATTACTATCTAAACCAATTCGACCTTCATAACAAGCTCGAGCTTTCTCTTCAAGCTCTTTCATGGCGTCAAAATACAATTCAATTCCTTGATTTGTACGATTCAAAATCATATCAATTGCACGCCATTTATGACGATCCATTAACCTTAGATGTTCTTTACCATAATGATACGGACCAAGAGAAACTGTTTGTGGAGAATAAGATTTATTATCTTTTTCTTGAAGATAATGTGGAATTCGATAAATACAAAGTTTTCCCCAAATTGAAGTCGCGTTATCTCTACGCGCTTGATCCATTTGTTCACGAATTGAAATCACCCATTCATCTCGTTGGGGATTTAAACCGGGTCCGGTTTGAGATTGTACCGGTTGGTTTAAAGATTCGATTTTTTCCCCAATTTTTAGGGTTAGTAAATACCAGACTAACATTTCTTTAATGTCTTTGTTGATGAAATTGAGAGATTGAGGTTGACTTCTTTTGCGTTTTTTGAATTTTTTGGGTAGAATCGGTCCGAATTGCGGCGGCGCCGGCGGTGGAGGCGGCGGTGATTGACTTTTTCGTTTTGTAGATTGAGAAATTGATTTGAATTTTGGTATTCCTGGTGGCGATGAAGGAATTGATTCGGATTTTGGAAGTTGCGATGATGAAATTGGGTTTTTTTCGGTGACAAATCCTGTGGTGGATCGAGGAATTGATTTGAATTTTGGAAGTTGTGATGATGAAATCGAATCTT
>KE153000.1:28991-45468 GCA_000411095.1 Aethionema arabicum
GCTATGAGAGAGACTTATCGTTGGGCGGCTTGACCTATCTCTCTTTTTCTTCAATCACTGTGTGCTTAGAGTGTGAGAGAGAGAGAGATCATCTCTATGTTTTCAAGGGGGAAACTTTCTTACTCTTATGTTATCATCTCTTTCTTTAATATCTCTTCTCCCTTCGATTCTTCTTTATTATAAGCAGTTACACACTTCATTTTCCTGTTTTGTTAATGCTCCCTCCCTAGATCTCAACTGAATCATTCCCACGCCCACATCACCAAATCCCTTACTCCATCTTTTTCACAGATCTTCCTCCTCCGCTTCCAAGGTGAACTCTCTATCTTCCTACTTGCTCTTCTCTTTTCTAAATGTCTCTTCGATTGTTACTCCAACAAAGAGTTTGAATCTCTCGGAGATTCCTTGGTTTTGTGATACAGATCACTCTTCTCCTGCTTCGCTGACCAAATCACTGTTTAATAGTCCACATATCAAAACCCCCAAAATCTATCACCCTCGTGCCTTATATATATATATATATATGTGATTTATCCTTGGATCTTTTTCAAAACGAAATGCTAAGCAGATTTTCATACATCTCTTCTTCAGTTGGTATGTGTTTGCAGATTCATCTGAATTGACAAATTAAGTGGAGGTGATGATTTTGATAATTAAATGGGGAAATAGCTACTGGATAAGGTTTCATTGTTAGTATCTTTCGCTGTTGTCCATGCTCTGTCGTTGACCACGCTGAAGGGCCCAATTCTTGATAATCAAGGAGTGAACCAAAGCTTTAACCTTTCCGCTGTTCTGGTTTCCTCATAGATCATATTACGACGAGAAGAAGATATTGTTCACCGGCTGAGTAATTGTATCAGATTTAAGGGAGAGGTAGGATTTGTGGTGTGTTGTTGTAACTGGTGGTGATAGGGATGAGATGAGGGATGTTATCTGGGTTAATGAAATTTCTAAGGACCTGCTTCTGGCGACAGTCGGATCAGCAGGTACGTTCAGGGTCAGATTGTGGAGGCCGGCAAGAAGGGCTTTTGTGGTACAGAGACTCCGGTCATCACATATGTGGTGACTTCTCCATGGCCGTGGTTCAGGCCAACAACTTGCTCGAGGACCAGAGCCAGTTAGAGTCAGGCAGTCTTAGCACGCACGAGTCTGGTCCCTACGGCACATTCGTTGGCGTGTATGACGGACATGGTGGTCCCGAGACGGCACGGTTCATCAATGATCATTTGTTTCAGCATCTTAAAAGTGAGTTATATTCCCACTTCTTTCTATGATTTATGTTTTCTGTCCATCTGGTTTGCTTGATGGCTGAATCCTAGAAAAGATAAAATTGCTTGATCGCACAATTTTAGACTAGAAAATATGTTCTTCTTAGTCTTTGGAAAGATGTTTATCAGCTTTGAACTCGTGGACACAGGGTTTAGTGCAGAGCAGAAATCAATGTCTGTAGACGTGATAAAGAAGGCGTTCCAAGCAACAGAAGACGGGTTCTTATCAATTGTTACCAAACAATGGTCAATGAAACCTCAGATTGCGGCTGTTGGATCATGCTGCCTTGTTAGCCTCATATGCAACGGGACACTCTATGTTGCAAACGTGGGGGACTCGCGGGCCATCCTTGGGAGAGTGATGAAGGTCACAGGTAAAGCTCATGCCATTCAGCTCTCAGCTGAACACAACGCATCTATAGAGTCAGTAAGACAGGAACTTCAGGCCTTGCACCCTGAACACTCAGATATTGTGGTTCTCAAACATAATGTATGGCGTGTGAAGGGGATCATTCAGGTAAAACAGTAAATACAAAAGTTATCTTGAATATTTTCCAAATTAAGGGGTTTGGAATATTATAGGTTTCAAGATCCATAGGTGACGTATATCTGAAACGATCAGAGTTTAACCGGGAGCCTTTGTATGCCAAATTCCGTCTCCGTGAACCATTCAGTAAGCCGATACTGAGTGCAGAGCCATCAATCACAGTGCATCAACTGCAGCCACACGATCAGTTTATTATCTGTGCTTCTGATGGTCTATGGGAACACTTGAGCAATCAGGAAGCAGTTGACATTGTTCAAAATCACCCGCGCAATGTGAGCCTCATGCTTTGTTTTTTTCTTGAATGATCATAGTCTCTAAAGAGTATGTTGTATACATTTAGTTTGATGTTAATGAAAATTCAAATTCAGGGAATTGCTAAGCGGCTGGTGAAAACTGCGCTGCAAGAAGCGGCAAAGAAGCGAGAGATGCGATACTCTGATCTGAAAAAGATTGAACGAGGCGTTCGCCGCCACTTTCATGATGACATCACAGTCATCGTTGTCTTCTTCAATGCAAACCTTGTGAGCCAAGCCACTTTGTCTAGAGGTCCGGTTGTGTCTGTGAGAGGGGCCGGTGTAAGTCTGTCTCATAACACTCTGGCACCTTGCACCACCCCAACGGAACCTGGAGCTGCCTCCTGACTGCGTTCCAGTGATCGTATTGGATTTTCCTACGTTTCCAATATCTGTAGCTATATATATATCATATATGTATGTGTTTGTGTTTATTGCCTGCTAAGAAAAGCAAGTGGTAGTTAAGTTCGTTAACTGTGTTTAGATGTGAACTGGAGAAAGATAACAACATTACTCTTTTTTTGTTTCCTTCATAGCTTTTTGTTCTTCACTTTGAATCAGTTTACACAATACAAACTTCAAATTTCTGGGAATCGAGTATAACGATTGTAAATACTGACTCCAATGATGAAGGCGCAAATGCTGAGACCTGATTGATATACCTGAGTTGTTGTGTTTCTTTGGTATTCTGTACAAAATGCATATGAGCAGGGAAGGGTGATAGCTATATATACCGAGGTAACATGGTTCTGCTCAATTTGCAGATGCCATTGTCCCAAAGTTCTACCTTAAGCAAAGAGAGACCAAGAACTGAGAGAAGACAATGAATTCACTCACGACTGCAGCTGGGGAGTGTAGTCCGAGAAACGGGATGACATCAACATGGAGCCAACTTTCAACAGTCGATCCAACCACAGCACCTGCTACTAGCCCCCCTGCAGTTATTGCAACAGCTTTCCCTGCCACGTCATAGAAACATTACATCAGAGTTAGTACCGCTGTAGAGAGTGCAGGAGCAGGAGAGTAAAACAGAGGGAATGCATTCTAATATATGGTCATCCTATTGCCGTGTAATCCACCTGTGTTTGTGAAAATAAATACTCTGGTAAAGAAGAACACTTGGAGGATAATGAGTACCTAGCTTGACGTTCCTTCTGGTCATGAAGTAAAGGGATGCTCCGAAGCTGGTGGCCAAGATCAATCCCGGCACATCAGGACCGGCATAAGGCATCCCAGAAGACACATTAGAACTCCCGTTCACGTAAGCCAAAACCATCATAGCTCCATACACTCCTGCAAGCAATCCCAGATCGCTTGTGGATGGCTTATCAAGAGAGACAGGTGGATTCTTCAGAGTAGCTTGCATCCACTGGGACACGGAACCTGTTGCCAAAGCCTCATTGGATTTAACATCGGCGTAGCGAACGTTGTTACTCACAACTTTGCCTGCTCGGCGTTGGTGTAGGCTCTGCATCAGCAGCATGTCATACGCAGCCTCGGCCTGGGAGAAAGGAGCACAAATTAAAGTCCAATTATTGTATTTTGGAAACAATTAAATTGATGAATTATGAAAACCTAATCAAAGATAATAAGGGTTGAGCCAGGGAGGTAAAAATTGTTGATAAATATGAAAATCAGGGCGGCACCTGGGAGATGGCGTTGGGGTCGTCCTTACGGGAAGCAAGAATGGACTTCTTGGCGCGAAGTATGTCGTCAAAGGAAGCACCTTGGGAGACACCGAGAACCTTGAGCGCCGTCTCCACAGACATGTCGAAGGGCGGAGGAGAATCGTCGGCGCGAGAGCTGGCTCGAAGCGCGGGGAATCGACGGCGCAGAATTGGCGGCGAGCGCCACAGCTCAGCCTTTCCAAGGGAAGGAAGAAGAAAGGATTTGAAGTTGGTGGGAGAATAGAGCGGTGCGGCTGCCATTTCTGCCAAGAAGAAGAAGAAGAGGAAGAAGAAGAAGATGTTAGATTTGAGTTGAAGAGTGCGAGGTCTTTCTGTCTCCACCGTTAGCGCAGAGCAGATAACTGAGAGCCGTCAGATTTGAATGGCGTACGGTAGATACAATACCTACTCTCTCGATCTCTATCTTAAAGTCTCAGAATTTAGAATCTGACATGGTAACACAATTACATGCGTGGAAGCAAAATAAATCCGCACATTTGTATGTATGTATGTATTGTACATTATTTGTGGACCATTTCTGTTGTTGAAACGTACAGATGGCATTACCCACCTCCCCTTTCACACGTTACCACATACATCCCCACAAGTTATACATACGCATTACGCAGATAAACCCAATAAATTTTCTGAGTGTGAGAGCCTATTGGCTATTGGTACAAGGTCCCCTGCTTATTCTGCCTTCTGTCTTCTGCCTTGCAACGTCGGAGAAGGATTTGTTGCAGAGCCGGAAGTCTTCCCTGCAGCCTCGGTGCCGCTTATCCTCTATGCAACCAAGTTAGTTTCACAAACTTCATTAGCAGATGCAGATGATAACTAATTTTATTTAGGCTGGGAAATGTTGTAAGGGATTTAATGTCAGTGTTGGTGAGGATGGTGGAGGTGAAAAAAGAATAAGCAACCTTGATGATGATGTAGGGCTAAGGTATAAGATTGAATTAGTCAACTTGTTGGTTGGTGCGATAAACATCAAGATTCAAGGCTGAGGCTTTCTTACACAACTGATACGCGTAGCTCTCTCGACTGTGCATAAGGGTTCTACTATCCCTATAGATACATATATTTTCATTGGTTGATGAACTCAGGACGTGCTCCTTTTACAGCTACTCATTAGCTTCATCTCTATTTTTATATGAACCGAGAAACTTGTATGGATCAAATATTTATGATTTGAACGTTGAAGGTTGAGTTTCCTGTCTTTCAAAAGCTTCCTCAGTTACCAACTCCTATTGCAACTTTATAAGCACCGCCAGGCCAGCCTTCTGTTGCTTGCATAGGACCGGGTGCATGTCCCTATCGCTAGACGACTTCTACACTATTTATTTAATAAAATTCCTGTCTCTAACTATTGTTTTGGTGATATAACTTGATTTTTTTCTTGGTTAGAATGAAGTGAAACCCTTGAACAGTTGGAGTAAGTTGATGAGCAGCATTGCCACTTTCTTTTCATTGAGAAGAAAAGCAAGAGTTATGTTGCGAATTATTTTTAGTTTATTTAGACAATCTGATGGTATCTTGGTGGTTAGTTGCTGCTCCGGTCCGGTAGTTGAAAGAAAATTTTCTTTGATGTATTGGAGATTTGGAGTGGCAAATAAGCGACTAAAGTGTAGAAACACTCACTTCATGCTACATATCCCAATTTGGCAAAAAGTCATTTCCAGGCACATGAGGCGACCAAGTCTCGATGCATCCATCCAAGATACAAAGCTCCCTCTCTCTCTTCTAGCCTGTATTTGTCTGAGTAGTTCTTGAGCAGAGTTTTAATAGTGGAATTGACCAAGGAACTCAATGGGTGGGGCGTGAAACCCGCCATCCCAAACCTTGACCTCCATTTCCCTAGAAGCTCATGCCGTTCCACTCGATCAGCTCCCTCACATGCTATGATGTTCACAACGTCTCTTGCTAAACAGTGTTGCTCCACATTAATCCTCTGTTTGTGATTCCTTGGTAGAGTGACATCAATGGATTCAAACATAGCAGTGTAGTAATTCATTGTCTCAAGGAATCTCGGAAAGAAAGGGGATGTGTTTGTGTTTGATTCTTGCTCCACGAGGGTCACTACCTTGGGAGATAGACTCTTCACCATCCTCAGTAACCGATCCCTGTTCATTTATTCACTCAAAGCTCAAAATTCAATTAAAAAAAATTCAAAATGTACAAATTCTGTACCTGTGATTCTCTGTGCTCACGCTTTCATCCGGCATATGATGAAGCACAAAGGCAAAGTTAACGGCAAGAGCCTCCCCTGGGCGAACTACAAGGTTTTTAGGTTTAACCTCGGACACAGACACTGATACAGAGTTGAACTCAAAGGGCACGTTGAACTGTTGAGCAAGCTTAGCTAGTCTATTGCCGACAATGGTCAATCCACCTCCACGTGCATAAGCTGAAGTGACATCGTCAATACCAGTTATCCGTATACGAGGAGGGCCACCTGGCCTAGCAGCAAAAGCCTGAATAAGAGTCACCCATTGACTCCCCTGCCCGATCTGGAAATCGATAATGTGAACACGGTTTTCTTCTTTCATAGCTTCAGCAATGGCCCCATTTGCTGCCATGTATCCGAACTTAAAGTAGGGGCAAACCTCATGGAGAATATGAATGTAAGAGCGAAGCTCGGTGCTGGCTGGTTTAGGACATCTATTAAGCGCTCTGTATATGGAACTACCTGAGGAAGATAACTGAGCCACCAAGCCTTCCAGTAAGTAGGCTCCCAATCGTTGGATAGGCTCACCAGAAACCGAGACCATCTGACGCAGCTTCTCCATCATCAAATTTGCCATGAAAACATCATTTTCAGACAAGGCTTTTGCGCATGAAACAAGAACATCCCTTAGATCTCGTATTGAGATGGCTTCTAAAGTTGATCTCCAGCTGTCAATCTCTTTACACGAGGATGAATCAAAGGAGTCAATACAGTCAACGAGGTCGGAGGAGTCTGGCCCCATCATCACACTCTCAATTTCCTTAATCTTATGTTTGAAATCATGATTCAAATCGTCTGTTAAACATGACCCACAGGTATCTTCATCTGCAGAATTGTTATATGATACCAAAGCGGTAGCTGAAGACAATTGGTTATCCAAAGGCTCAAAAGAACCCAAACAGTCTTCTCTAAGTTGCTTGTACATATTCTGATCTCTTGCGATTCTAAAATCTAAATCCCCCCCTACCCACCTTTATCTGCAAAGATTGCGTAGCATAGTTATGTAACTCAGATCCACGCCATCCTGTTTCTGCGCAAGTAATCGGAGAATTACTTATTAATAAAACCCTAAAAACGAATCAAATCTGCTTACCGCTCTGCTGGAGTTAACTCCTGAAACAGAGTATGAACAAAGCAAACAATAACAGAGAAAGCAGACCCACCTGCCTTCTTACGATGAAAAACCTTGATCAGTGAATAATCGTATTGAATTTTATTGAGAATCAGAGAGAGAGAGAGAGAAAAGAGAGAAAAGAGAGAAAGAGATGGACAGGAAGGTTTCGGAGACAAAAGCACATGGGAATGGCTAGAAAGACAAAAAGTAAAACAGGGGTCACTCTTATCAGAGAGAATCTCATCCGCGTGTCATTTACGGTTCTACCACTGAAACATAAACATGTCTCTCCCACTCCAGTCCCACCACCGTAGCATTTTCAAAACTTTCCTCCATCCACTTTTCTAATTTTAGCTATGAATTGCAAATACATGTCGGATCCGATATTCGGATTCAAATTTTTATGTATCTCAATTACCCAATTACTTCATCTGTCTAATGACAGACAAACAAACCTTTCAAAACTTCTACGTTTTTATGCATCCGTTTTCTTTTCTTTGTCTATAGTATTAAACAAAACAATTATACTTTTTTTACAGAAATTTAAGAATTCTTTGACTAATTATTGACTAATTAATATTTAGTTGAAAATTATATCTTTTAATTATAAATCACAAGTGATGTGGGAGAAATTTTTAACAATTTTGGTGTTGACACGTCACTTTTTAATGACGTGTAAAGCTCTCATCAATTCTCACTGTAAATTTTATTAAATACTAGGAATGACCCCGCGCTACGTGCGGGATGAAATTATATAAAATTTCGGTATTAACATATAAAAATGATTGTTATATTATATAATTGAATTATTAGAACATATTTGAAGCTTCAAATATTTAGATTTCCAAGTGAATGGAAATAGTTATTACATTATAATGTAATATCATTTTGATATTTAATTTTTTGGTCAATTAAGTAAAATTTAAAAAAAATTACACGATGAAAGAAAATTTATGTGTAATGAAATTTTTGGTTATTCTATTTTTTGTATTAAATCTTTTTTTTTTAGTAAATAGTCATTTGGTCAAAAAGAATTAACATGTGTTTTCTCCCTCATATTGAAACATGTGTTTAAAATGAGTTTTAGTATAATTTATAGTATTGTTATTATTATTTTAATAAAAACAGAAACCAAATACATTAAGCACCACTATCATATTAACATTCATTCGTTGTAATGAAATGATGAGCTAGAAAAACAATTGTCATATTAATAACCATCTTCTTACCAAATGTTTCTTGAACAATTCTTATGTTATGTAATGTAATAAATAAATAAATGACCTCAAAAACATCAACTCAAAATCTATTGAATAAGTTTATAAAGAGTAAATAGTATAGGTGTGATTGAAAAAAAAAAGAGTTGGAAATGTGCAGATCTTGCTGCCTTTACAATTTTTGTTCATATAATTAAAATTACTGCTTGTTAATTTTATTTTGAAATTTGCTATCTTGAATTGTAAATAATTATTAAAAAAATATCGTATTTTATTTGATGACTCAACAAATATGTTATACAAATTTATTATAT
Organism: Aethionema arabicum; assembly: GCA_000411095.1. Lineage (NCBI taxonomy): Eukaryota > Viridiplantae > Streptophyta > Magnoliopsida > Brassicales > Brassicaceae > Aethionema > Aethionema arabicum. The sequence goes on from KE153000.1 coordinate 37,636, forward strand.
TTAGTTGACTTGCTTATTCTCTGTAATGTAAGCTTAATATAAAATTATATCTAACTTTATTAAATTGTAATTTTGATGAGATATTATTAAATCATTTATAATAATAAACTTTGTTAAGTAGTAACATAAAAGTTATTACCCTTTGAAATTTTATGAATTTTTATAACGCACATTTGTAAATAAAATAATTAAAATATCTGTGTTATTATCTTGTAAGCTTATAACCAATTTTATGTCATAACTTTAAAATTAAAATTTAGTTATGTAGGTTTAGGAATTGTTGATGATATATATATAATTTTACATAAATCATATTTTTTTTGTAAAATATATTCAAACCATATTAAGTTTTGATCAAAATATTACTCAAGTCGATAAATAAACTCAATAACAACACATCTCTTATTAAATGAACTTAAGAATAAAATAATTACTTATATATTATGTGATGAGCGTCATATATATATATATATATATGTAAATTTTCCATGTTACCAAAAACATTCAAAAATTAATTTAGCAAAATCATTTACTTTACATCATAAGATTTTTATACACATTTATGTATACATAGTAGAAAACAAATTGTATACATAACGAAGCAGGACCAGTGGAAACACACCATGTAGTTTCACATACTAAATCAATCGAATCGGTTGGATGTTAAATAAAAAAGAATAAGAAAACTCATTTTGTGCTTCCATATCCAATTTCTTAAGAGCTTCCATGAATTTAGCAAGATGATGATTTTTCTTACTACATTGGATTTTTAGCATCATATCCATCCTATAATCTACACATCAATCTCCATGTCAATGGCGATGACACTCAAATTTTCACATTTTTGTTGTTTAACTGATCCTTTTTCATTCACATCTTGGCTTCCTACTTCATCTAGTTACTTCTGCATCTCTTTTTTTTTATTAAATTCACCATTTTGTAATTTCGATTTAAGCTCGTTTATGTAAGCTATGGCGTCTCTAAGAAGTGAAGCTTTATCCATTTGCAATACATTAGGAACAACAACCCTTAATAAGTAGAATCTTTGATTTAACTTCTCTCTTCTTTGTCTCTCTGCTTTTACCAGTTACTTATCAAGTCTTCTTTTCTGAAACTGTTAATGACTTGGTTCCATACCAAAACAAACTTGGCAATACTATTTTTCTCAATCTCAGATCACTGAAAAAACTAAGCCAGGTTCTATTATAAGAAAATCAAATAGAATCAACTCAATCATATGTCTATGTAGTTCAATCTTTCTATATAAACACGTGACCTATTCATCAACCTCTTACCCTACCTATGTAGAAGGGGAAAAAGCATTTTTGTTTTCTCCTTTTATCATCTTTTGCTGAGCGTGGAATAAGAGATATATTGAAAGCAGAAGGCAAAGTATGGAACCAAGCTCTCAACATGCCCAAAGTTCGAATTTGAGTAGAATAAAATAGCAATTAAATAACCTGGAAATCACAAACAATCTTGCCTAAAAGTAGACAAAATTATCGCTCCTCAACAGGGTGATGCAGAACTCCATACAGTCCACCAAAGAGCGTACAGAAAACTGAATACTATATTTGTGTATCCATGAAATAGACCTGAAAGTTCAGCATTTGTGTTAGAACTGGCAAGTGTCAGTTTATCATAAGCACTCATATTTCCATTGTAGCCATGAAGCAAGCAAATTTACGGATCTTTTCTTCATTGATGTGCCTATGAAAAACTCACCACCATGATCGGCGTCCATACTGCGAAAATTGCAGCAGCATTACTCTTTACTATAAAAGGAGTAAACAAAGAAAGGGTTTGAATTTAACGCATGTCACGTCAGTAATCAGTCGTCCCTCTCTGTTATCAGTTTTAGTTACCTCAAAAGTATAGCTGAAAGCAAACTTTGTAAGCAGTACCAGATACATTAGGGGAGATCACTTCGCATACCTCACGCAATTCTTGGATAAATTCTGACAGTTCTGGAGTCGCCGCTTTCCTTGGAGCCGCCATTGGTAAGGAGATTACATCAAAAAAAATTCAAATACCTTTCCTTCTATGGCTTCAAGCTTCACATGCTTCTTTGACATTAGGGTAAATTCCCTACAAAAGGGCTATAAGGGCGAGCTAATTTCTGCAGAATCAGGTAATATCGATCACAACCGGGGAAAAAGGAATCAAGCTAAGTCATGAAATTTCAATCCGAGAAAAGAGTTGTAAATTGTGAAAAATTACAAATTACAACCTTTAGTGGCAAAATGCAAATTCATAACATAACATGTCTTTCAACGATGTATACGGTTGACGATTGAACACATAATTAGTACTATGTGTGAAATCTGAGAAAAGATATTGTATACGCTTTGGAAAAAAAATTAATTGTATAGTTTAAGGTTTTTTTGGGGATATTGACAATATCATATTGTATATCCCAGAAAAGATATCGTCAAGAGTTAGCTTTTAATTACTTATGTACCAAATTTCAATCCTAGGAAAAACTTGTAACCTTAGAGAAAGTACAACTGTAAAACTTACAATCTTTAGTGTCAAAAATCTTATTCAAAACTTCTCTCCTCTTTCCATCTGAAGACTTAAGCTTTAATTTTCAGTCCAAAACTTCTCCTGTAGATACCAAATACAGTGAAATTAATAAAGTAGACTCCTTTTGAACCGAAACAAACTTACATGAAGAAAAACCTTCTACAATTACTATTGACTTCTCAAGCTTAAGCCTAAGTAAGAGGAAATTGAACAGTGAACCATGATCTCAAGAATCCTTTGGTGATAACTACGCTCAGCTTTAACCTTCTTATGCAGGAAGATTCGTAAGAGAAACATTCACCAAAATCAAGTCAGATTTAAGCTTTAATCATGAATAAATGGGTACCAAAGTTATTAGCCGTTGAAGAGTTTGGTTCTGTTGTTGATCTTCAACAGCAGCCATTGCAGAAGTTGCTTATTTCCCCAATATTGCCATATTTCATTTAAGATCTTCTAGTTTTGATTCAACGGATTCTAGCTTAGTAACCATTTCAGGATTACCAGGATTTTCTCTAACCTGATTTTGTCGTTTTGACACTTCAATAATCTGCGCTTCAACTTCTTGTTGTAATCTATCACATCGTTGACCTAAATGCCGATCATTTTCTAATGGAGCTCCATTACGATTGCTCTTAATACATAGCTCTTCCACCTAATAACTTCATCGTGTTAAAACTTAGAAACATTGTTAAACAAAAATCAAATCGATTTAAGCGAGTTTTGAAAACCTGCGTGCCTACTGTCGTTAAGAGTTCTGCGAAGCTTAATGAACCTCTTGTTAGTATATTAACACTTTTACATGTGTTTTCTGAGCCAAACTTTCTACTATCTTCACACAACTTCGTAGCTAAATTCAATAATCAATCATAAACGACTTGGAAATAGAGAAGCAATAAGCACAAAAGTCATGATAAGCTTACCTATTTCGATATGTTTGGAACCTAAAACGATATAACCTTGAACACCACGAACAATATCACGTTGAAAATGCTGAGAACTACAAGAAGAGACCAAAATCAACTTCAAGTTTCAAATGTAACAATAAGACGAGATGATGAAATCAGATTAATTAATCTTAGCAGAGAGTGTTAAAATGTAAGCTTTTTGAATTTCTGATGTAGAGTTAGCTCCTCTTCATCGGTTTTTACAGTATTTGAACCTCCATATCCTCCTCCCCCAAATTGTCTCCCGGCAGCCTCCAAATTGCAACATAACATACAAACAATCAACACATTTCTCATTGGAAATAGGGAGCACATTTTCAAGAGCTTTTAGAACTAAATGTATTAGGTATAGATACAGAAAATTGTAAATTTGAAGCTCATAAAGTATAATAAAATGACTGAGAACGCCATTCGATTATAAAATTGATCTTAGTATCAAAACACGCAAAAGCCCTAAATCTATTTCGGTTAATAAATCGACTGGATTCTAGAACTGGTCGTTCGCAGCGGGAATTCACGCAAAAGGCTTAAGTTTGTCATGGATAAGAAAGGGATTCTACTCTCATAAATTGATCAAGAGCGATTTGATTGAGGGTTCTTGTGTTTACCTTTTTAGAGCATGTGGGATCGCCTTTTCCCAGGTCCGCTAATAGATGGGCTGACGGATTCGAAGGAGAGGCTGAGAAAATGGAGTCATGATTCGTGGCGAGAAAGGAGAAGAAAAAGAATTCAGTTCGAAACGGAACGCAGGTGGAAGGAAACTGTAGCGTTTCATTTGGGAGAAGAAACTTGTTGTTAAAGTGAAAATGTCATTGGAGACAGATGGCCACTTCTGATTGGTTATAATGGAGGACACGTGGACACCCTAGAAGGGCAGAGCACGCCTCATAGGTGAACAAAATGTGTATAGTATGAAAAACACAAAGTTTTGTTTCAAATATGAATAACATGTTATTTGTAACTAAAAATAAGAAGATAACATAATTTGTATAGTTAAAAATAATGTTTTTATATATCATAGAATCATTTTATTAGTTTAAAGATGTTGTATGAATTTTGATAAATTTGATATTATTAATAACTTAAGTTAATTCGATATATTTAGAATCACCGGTGCAGTTTTGAATTTTAGTGTTAATGTAAATAGTCGTTATATATATTATATAGTTGGATTGCTTAAATATGATTTAAATTAATTTAGATATCTAGATGTCTATATTAATTAAAATAATTATTATACACGTAAACAATATTTTTCTTGATATCTAAACTGATTTCTTAGCGTATTTAACATAAGTATTTAGATGATAATTATAAAATTGTGATATATATATATATATATTTATTATAATTTTGGAAACTAATTTTTCTATAAAGATGTATTTAGTCAGTTCTTACGTTTTTGGAATTATAATTTAACACGTATATAGAGAATAATTATTTATAAATATTTTTTTATTATTATTATATATTATATATGTGTTATGTTATTACGTATATAATAGGAATTTATTTAACATAACAACATTTTTAATAATCTTCCAAAATCGACACATAATTTATTTCTTGCCAAAAAAACATTTTGTAAAATATGAGAAACGTATCTGTACAAAAAATTAACCAAACTTAAGTAGGTAGTTTTTCTATAGACACACTATAACAATTCTAAATTAACCAAATAGCTAAATTAACGATTTAAGTTTTTAATCTTGGTACACATTCAAGTTAAAAAGTTTATTGAATTCCTATTAACGAGTTACAGACTTAAACCTCTAAGACTAAAAGCATGTAGCTCACCTAGAAGTTCTAGACCAATACTAAACCTCTGTTTAAGAAAGAGGTTTCCCCTAGATTATGCTCCTGTGAGATTTCTGGACTTTTTGGTATTGTAATCAAAGAATTACACAAACCTGTAACCAAATAATGAATTTATATCACCAGAATCAGTACTTTGTATGTGTTCTTCATAACATTTCAAGGAATCTATGTATACAAGATTCAATAACTCTCCAGATCTTCCAAGATTCTTCATCTCAATGAAATGTAAAAGAAGCTAATAAGAAGAAAAGCGAGAGCATTAGTCTCCATTGCTCTCCCATGGCGTTGTACCTAAAACTTCTCTGTTATGGAAACACTGATATAGTTTTCTCCGTTTCTGATGCCTCAGTTACTGTCTCTGATGCTGTTCCAGAAAGGGAAGAGTTAAACGCAGCTTTCTTTTCCTTCTTAGCTCTCTTCTCACGCTCCTGTAACAAAACCAAGAATCAAAGCATGTATACAAAACATTAATGGACGATTTTGAGAATCAAAAGTCTGTTAAATTTCCTTAGGTTTCTTCTCAGCTTCTCTCTGTACTCTAATGGCAGCTTTAACAGCTGGTTTCTCTTGCAACTTCCTTTTCCTTTCCATCGCAAATCGAGCTTTTTCTAACTGCTCTTCTCGTTTCTTCTCCTTCAAACTTTCTTCATCAACCTCTTCCTTTTCAATCTTTACTCTAACATCAAAATCCATAGAATAACTCTCCTCACTACTCAACTTTATCGCTCTTTTCTCCCTTGTTTTCTTTATGTTCTCCATTGAAATACCTTCCTTAGTCTCCGTAAGCTTCACTTCTGTGCTTCTAATCCTCCCATTAACTGAAAGCGAGGTTCTTTTCGTGTAATCATCTTTAAAAGCTTTCTCATTGTTCCAATGATACATAAACTTTTCAACCTAATCAAGAAACAAACCAAACACAGATTAAAACCAAATCCTCAAATCCAACACATACAAATGCATACTCGTTTGAAAACATGTACTTTAATACATATAAAATGTAACCTGAAATGTCAAATATCTGCTTATCGGGTGGGATACCAAGAAGTTCTCCGAGGAAAACACGGGCTCGTACCTACTGTTGGCTTGTCATCTAGCAACATATTCAAACTACAAAGTCAGATCATATGTGCTCTACTCTGCCAAAAAGACTAATTTGAAACACTTAGAAAATTGACGAACCCTTAAACGATAGTAAAGGACAGTTAAAGGCATTGGAGATCAAATCAGCATAGCTTGTTTCAGTCACATTCCACTCTCCATTGATTCCACGACATCAGCCGCATTAACAACAAAAATTATAGAGCTCACTTTCTGCGTAACACAGCCAGTACCACCATTTCCATGAGCTTGAAGAGTACTCAACCTCTCGATTAAATCAGAGCAGTCAGATTCCCTGGCAAAAATACTGATAAGAACAGAATCCAAATCTCTTTACGAATCTTTGAAAATCAAGAACACAATACTAAATAGGTTTGATTAGTGAGTGCCTATCATTCCCCAAACAAGTTCCTAAATCTCCAAAATCTTCCTTTTAACTATCTTCTATGTTCTATTTATAACGCAGACTACTCTAATAACTGTTAATTAATTCATTTTCTACCCTTATCTTCACGCTATCATTCTACTTATCAAAAACTCACCATGGCAATGAAAAATGATTAAAGCCTAGAAGGAGAAATTCAAGATAGAAGACGAATCTAACCAGATCACAAGCTCCCCATAAGCCAGGAAGGCCATTTTCCTGTGTAATGCTCCAATAATATTGCAAACATGCGTTTAACAGAACCTAAGACAGCTCTATGTATCATTATAGGTCTTTCCCTCTTAGCTTCATCCTCGGTTGTGTATTCCAGTTTGAACCGGAGATTGAGAAGGAAACCGCCGTAGGGGAAGAGTTATGACCAAGTAGAGTATCGCCTTTTCTCAACAGCTAAGGGGAAGATGTGAGAGCTAAATGGGGGAAGGAGGAAGAGACTTCGAAGTAGGTGAAAGGAAACAAAATGGTTTAATTGGAGAGGTTACAAACCTCTGAATAGACATATTGAAGGTTTGCTAGATTCGAAACGGAAGAGGAAGGGAGAACATAGCGCGGACACGATTTAGGGTTAATTCTAAGAGTGCGTTAAAAACTGCTGATGTGGCACAAAATTACGTATGTGTTAAATTCTTACTGGCTGTGTGAAATTTGATAAATATTATTTTATAAATATTAATTTATAATTTATAACTGCCCACTCGTTTTACCTTCGAAACAAAACTACCCACTTTCATTTTAGCGTATATGTCTTGCATTTAGTATTTATGGTAAAGATAGATTATTGTTCTCATTTTTTTTTTGTTAAAAAATATATGGTGATTGAAGAAACCAACGAATATAACATGTATTTCATCACCACTTTTTCCATAGATTTTGTTGCAAATTCTAATAAGCTACAAGAAGTGAAGATCATTTTGTCAAGAAATCTAAGAAATTGTTTGAACTTCTTCACAATGTGTCTCCCGGTAAAAATACTTTCACAATTTTTAAGTTTGTTTCAGTTAACTT
>KE153001.1:37683-50231 GCA_000411095.1 Aethionema arabicum
TTGGTTAAAACATTCTAATTAATGATATTTTTTTTTAGTTCTATTGCAAATCGAATGGTGAGGAGCTACAAAAGGAGTTTCAATGGGTTTGCAGCTTGGTTAACCAAATCCGAAAAAGAAACGCTACAAAGTAAGTGTTAAATTCACTCCAAAAAATGTAGAAAATATTGTTAAAGATGGTTATAGTTTTATAACTTTTGTGTATTTTGGTGAATGTAACGTTTTCTTTGTTAGATATGGAAGGAGTTGTGTCCGTATTTCCTAACAAGATATTCAAGACTCAAACGACCTGGTCATGGGACTTTATGGGTCTCGAGGAACCCACAAGTGGAGAGAGCAACCTTAGCGTCGAAAGTGATTTGGTCATCGGAGTTATCGACACCGGAATTTGGCCTGAATCGCATAGTTTCAGTGACCAGGGATTTGGTCCACCTCCTAAGACATGGAGAGGTGCTTGTGAAGGCGGCAAAAACTTCAGTTGCAACAAGTAAAAGAACTTACACTGACATTATATTCTAAAATAGGATTAAAAGTTAAATTATTTTAAAGATTATGATACTTTAAACCATAATCTATTTTTATTTCGATAAAAAAAGCTTGTGACTATGAAAATTGGTTTTTAAACCCTAAATTTTAATAATTGAGTTCTTTTTTAACTCAAAACTTTAATAACCGAGTTTCTAAATCAAGATCTTAAATTTAAACTAAAAAATTCAATATGATCAATTATCCAACATTTAGGTTATATTTTTTTGTTTATTCTTGAGATTAATGTTTAATTTTGTGTTGAGAGTTTAATATTGGTTTAAAAAAGTCCGGTTTTTTTTAACGCAAAAAAAAAGTTCGGTTTGGTATTAAATACTCGGTTATTAAAATCCACGGTTTAAAAAATCAATTTAATAGTTGAAATTTTTTTGTATAGAAATAATTCAAGATTTAAAATCCTATAATGCAATGTATATCACAAAGATTATACATTTTCTAATTCAAATTAATAATCATTTGTTTAATTTTTTTTGTAGCAAGCTTATTGGGGCACGCCATTACATACCCGGGAACGCGTCCGTGTCCGCAAGAGATGACATTGGTCATGGTTCGCACACTGCGTCCACCGCAGCTGGAAACATGGTCAAAGGTGTTAGTTTTTTCGGACTTGGTTATGGAACGGCTAGAGGAGGCGTTCCATCTTCAAGAATAGCCGCTTACAAAGTTTGCAGCCACGGCGGTTGCAGCTCCGACAGCATTTTATCAGCGTTTGATGACGCAATCGCAGACAATGTCGATGTCATCACTATATCCATAGGAGCCGAATGCTGTACACCCTTCGAAGAAGACACTATCGCAATCGGAGCTTTCCACGCCATGGCTAACGGAATCCTAACGGTTAATTCCGCCGGAAACAGCGGTCCGGCCCCACAAACGGTCTCGAGTGTTGCGCCGTGGATGTTTACCGTTGCCGCAAGCAATACTAACCGCGCGTTTGTCAATAAAGTCGTTCTTGGTAACGGCAAAACAGTTGTCGTAAGTCACAAGAAACAAATTAGTCTAACATCGTATATCTTGACCAGTTTTAATACGAACTCTTGCTCTAAAACAGGGAAGATCGGTGAATACATTTGATCTCAAGGGACGAAAGTACCCTTTAATCCATGGAAAATCAGCTTCAAGTACCTGCAATGCTACTTTTGCTGGGTAACTTCTTTCACAAGAAACCGTTCTTTGTCTAAACCCTAACTCTTCACATAACAGTTTTAACTGATGATTTGTGTATTTTTGGGTTCAGATACTGTTATCCAGGTTGTTTAGACAAGGAACTAGTGAAAGGAAAGATCGTAATGTGCGATAGCAGCTTAGCTTTCGAAGATCCTCAACTTAAAGAAGCCATTGCAGCCATTGTTAATGGTGACCAAGTAGACTTGTCATTTGTCTTCGGTTTTCCAGTCTCTGTTTTAACCAATGATGACTACAATGCTGTCCTTTCTTACTTCAAATACACAAAGTAAAAGTCTCAAATCTCTGTTTTTTCGGCATATATTTCACTTAAAGTCTCCATCTTTAAGCTTGATTTCTTGGTTTTACAGAAACCCTAAAGCAGCTGTTTTGAAAAGTGAAGCAATTTATAACCAGACAGCTCCTGTTGTTGTTTCTTTCTCATCTCGCGGTCCAAACACAGTGGTTCCTGATCTTTTAAAGGTATATATGAAAGCAAAGATCTAGATTTTGAAGTTTTGTGGTTAGTTTAATGGTGAAATTTGAATTTGCAGCCGGATATAACAGCACCAGGAGTAGAGATCCTTGCTGCTTTTTCTCCTGAAATTGCACCATCTTTTGAACCATCTGATAAAAGACATGTTAAGTACTCTGTTCTTTCGGGTACTTCTATGTCTTGTCCACATGCTGCAGGTGTAGCTGCTTTCGTCAAATCGTTTCACCCTAATTGGTCACCTTCTATGATCCAATCCGCTATCATGACCACAGGTAAACAAAACCCACATTGAAAAACTTTAACTTTCTTGTCACACAAGAAACCCTTTACACTTTCTTGTCCTATAAGAAAACTTTTAAACTTTGTACCGTTGAATTTTAAACCTCGAAATATTTTCATTTGGGAAATAAAAATTTAACTATAAATATGGTTTTTTAAGAGGTAATAGCGAAAAAATCGTGAATTTTAGAATTTTGGCGAAAAAACCCTTGATTTTGCTTTTTCTATAAAACCCTTGAAAAACCCCTCGATTTTGTGGGAAAAAAAAAATCTAGAGGATAGTTTGGCGAAAAAATTCCTCATATTTTTTTTGACAAACAAACCGGGTTTTGAACATTAAACCTTGATAACCAGATTTTTTTAACTCTAAACTTTGATAACCGGATTTTTTTATTCTAAACATTAATAATCAGATTTTTTAAACCTTAAACTTTGATAACCAGATTTTTTTCATTTCAAAATTAAGCCATATACACAAAATTAACCCCTAATCTCAAAACTAACCCCAAAAATATAATCGAAATTTGGAATAATTAAATTTTATTTCAAGTTTTTATTTGAGATTTTGGTTTAAAACATATGGTTATTAAGTTTTAGGGTTTAAAAAACCTAATTATCAAAGTACAATGTTTAAAAACTCATTTTAATAGTTGAGATTCGCAAACCGGAAAATAATCCATGATTCAACATACAATAATCAATTTATACAACTTTTCTGTCTTTGTTCCGATATCTCTTGTAGCTTGGCCGATGATAGATCCTTCTCCATCTCCCGGATTCGCAAAGTCCGAATTCGCTTACGGCGCCGGTCACGTCAATCCTGTAAACGCAATTACTCCTGGACTGGTCTACGAATTTAACAAAGATGATCACATTACTTTCCTCTGCGGATTAAACTACACCGTTAAAAGCATTCAACTAATCTCCGGTGATAAAAACATCAAATGTTTCGACAGATCAAGCATAATGTCATTACCAAGAAACCTAAACTATCCATCTTTAACAACTAAAGTCTTGGCAACTAAACCGTTTAAAGTGGATTTTTATAGAACAGTTACAAATGTTGGTTTACCAAATTCTACTTATAAGTTACAGGGGTTTAGTACAAGTTCAGAATCTAAGGTTTATGTCGAGGTTGTTCCTGAGGTTTTGTCTTTTAAGTTGATGTATGAGAAGAAGTCTTTTAAAGTTACTGTTTCGGGAGAAGGTCCGGGGAAAAATGAAGTTGTGTCTGTTGATTTAGTTTGGTCTGATGGTGTGCATAGTTTGAGAAGTCCTATTGTTGTTTATGGTTGAAAGTGATATGTGTATATGTTTGTTTCTATATGGTATCTTTTATTGTGGTTGAATATTTAATAAAATAAAAAATTAATGTATTTATATTTGAGATTTTCTTGTTTGGTTATAACTTGTAAGTTTTAGGATTAAAAAAATGATTTTTTTTTAATATTGGAAATAATAAACTTGAAAGAAAAAGTAACTAATTTATTTCTAAATAAAAGATTGACAAAATTTTAACAAAAAAAATTCGTCATAAAATTAAGGGGTTATAGACTTATAGTATTTTAATTTAAATGCTCAACTATTTCAGTTTGGTGAAAAAAAAACTTTTACTTCTCAAAATAGGGTTTTAAACCATAAAGCTTATTACCAATTGGAATTTTTAAAATTGAAATCTTAAATTTAAACCTGAAATTATACTATAATTAATCTAAATTTTCAAAAATTATTTTGAATACTCAAAATTTAAAGTTTAAAATGTTATTTTGAATAGTTACATGTTTCCCTCGAATGTTTTATTTTTCATTTTATTTACAAAAATAAAAAAAAATCTAACTAAACCGATCCCAAACCAGGTCAAAAACCGGAATCAATTTAGTAATTAAACGGTGTCGTTTTAGGGTTGGTTGCTACGCGTGTGTGAGATTATGTGTGTGTGTGATGCTGGGAAGGGACGCTTCGACTCCGAGAGACCGAGACCGAGAGGAGATGGTGGCAATTCGTGTTTTCTCTAGACAATTCCCGACTTTTGCGTCGATTTTCTTGCAAAACCTGACTAGAAATTCGACGATTCGTCGGATTTCTTTCTTATCTCTAAAACCCAAGACGCTGCACCCGGTTCCGCTGAAACCCTTCACTGTTTATGTTTCTCAGTACCACGACGGGAGGCCGAGAGGCCCTCTTTGGCGAGGGAAGAAACTGATTGGAAAAGAGGCTTTGTTTGTGATTCTCGGGCTCAAGAGGTTGAAGGAAGATGAAGAGAAGCTCGAGAAGTTTATAAAGACTCATGTTTTTAGATTATTGAAACTCGACATGATTGCTGTTCTAGGGGAGCTTGAACGACAGGAAGAGACTGCACTCGCTACCAAGGTGATTTCTCTATGTTTTCTGGAAATCTAAGCTTTCTTGCTTCGATTACATTCACTTGCGTTGCCTTCTAGATTGATTTCATGCGAGTGTTTGTTTTGGAAATTATTGACCTGTGTTGACTCTTACGATCGCGTTTCAGTTTGTATATAGTCGTCGATTTTAATATTCGGTGTCGCTGTTCTAGAAAAATGAGTGGTTAATTTTTGTAGATGTTGAGTCTTATGGAATTGCACGTGAACTGTTCGACGAAATGCGTGAGAGAACTGAAGTTGGGGTAGTTATATGGTTAAATTAATAACTTGATATGAATCTCTTCATCATTAAATTTAGACCTTTCTTTATGGATTATATATGCCATATTCTTGCGGTTCTGTATTTTCCAAGGTTTGATTCTTTCTTAGCTCTTTCATTCATGGATTCATTTGTGATGAATGGTGTATTGTTTTCGATGCTTTTTCAAGCTCAAGTGTTTCGTCTTTTTCATCATTACACTATCATATTATTGTTTTATTCATTTGATGTACAAGTCATCAACATTGCACTGCCTTTTTTTCTTAATTGTGTCGTTGATGATCTGCTTATTGAACTTATAGATGTTCGACGTGATTCAGAAGCAAGAATGGTATCAACCTGATGTGTTCATGTACAAGGATCTTATAGTATCTCTAGCAAAGAGTAAAAGAATGGATGAAGCAATGCAATTATGGGAGAAAATGAAGAAAGAAAACCTCTTTCCAGATTCTCAAACGTACACTGAAGTTATCCGAGGTTTTCTAAGAGATGGATCACCAGCTGATGCAATGAATGTGTATGAAGACATGTTAAAGTCTCCAGATCCGCCTGAAGAGTTGCCTTTTAGGGTTCTGTTAAAGGGACTTTTACCACATCCTCTTCTCAGAAACAAAGTCAAGAATGATTTCGAAGAATTGTTTCCTGAAAAACATTCTTATGATCCTCCAGAAGAGATATTTGGTAGATGCTGAGGTAAGTATCCGCATAACCTCTGCTTCATTCTCCTGTGTTGCCTAATTGTTATCAAAAATTTTGTATCAGTTTCAATCTTTTGGCACCTTGAAGTAATTAAAAGGGAAAATGGTAAAATAGAATCCGCACTTTGCTGATTTGGTGTATAAATCTCCTAACTTTAAAAACGGTGTTATAAACCCTGAACTTTGATAATCGGGATTTTTAAACCCTAAACCTTAATAACCAAGTTTTTTAAACCGCAATCTCCAATTTAAACCTGAATTTCTAGTATAATTAATCCAAATTTGATTATATTTTTTGAAAAAAAAATTGAAATTATGGGTAAATTTTATCTTCAAAGTTTAATTTTAATTTAAAAAAAACAGGGGTATTTTTTTTCACTAAATTGGCAAAGTTCAAGTACTATTTGACCATTTTCCCTAGTTAAAATCAGATCTTATGGTAGGTCAGTTTCATTTCTTGAATTATACAATGAACACTGGAAATCTCTGTGATTGTTATTCATCTGCGCTTATTGTTCTGTGTTCTTCGTGCAGGCGCTGAACAATATCTTCAAGGAAAGTCTTTGTCTGGATCAAGATCAAGAACGTGTCGGTATGATCAAATCTGAGCAAATTGGGGATATAAAAAGTCAATAGATGATTGAATTATTAGTTTTGAGACAGAATCTAGATAATGTAACTACTTATATTCCTTTACCACCAGTCAAAGACAGGAATCTTATGTGAAATTATCATCTGTTCTATAAGAATATATTCCTTTTCCAGATTTCTCTGTCCTCTCAAGTTCTTGAAGAGTGTTTCTTTAACCAGTTGTTAGGCTAGATGGTTTAAGATAGGGTTGGGCATAAAAATCGGAACTGAAAAACCAATCTAGAATTGAAAAAAAAGGGTTTGGTTCAGCAGTTTCGGTGTAAAGTACAAACTCAACATCTATAGATATCGGATAGTAATTGGAACCGAAAATATATCAATTAGGTGTTCGAAAGTAACCATATTTTTTCCAGGTATTTTTTCGGCTTTTCAAATAATTTTTTGGTTTTTCAGATAATTTTTTTTGTTTTTCGATATTTTTTTATGAGTGATTATTGGGCATGACTAGAAATCATGTGGGCTTTGCCCGCTCACGTCTTTATGTTGATTTTGTGTAATGAAAATTAACTAGAGTTTTCATCCATTAATAAATCGGAAATTATATGAATAATTTTGGATATTATAAGAATCATTTACTATTAGAAACGCAAAATAATTTATATTATTAAACACGTTTAGGCATCTCCTTGAAAAGATAAACGAGAATCTTATACCATTGAAATTAAAAATATTTGCAATCTTTGAACATGACTCTTAAGATCTTAATCTTGTTTTAAATAATAATTAATGTTTAAAACGCATTGGAATTAAATAAGTTATTGTACAATTTGTTTAATCAAAATTGGCTCTTAGTGATAAGAAATGTCACATTGAACTATATTATATAATAACGCCCATTGAAACCTTACCAAAAAAAAAAAAAAAAATTCTTCATATTTTCTCTGCAAATACACATTTCTCTTTAATGGAGAATAAAGAAAAAGAAGGATCATCTTCGTCTTCTTCGATCACCACTGATCTCTTTGGCCCAAACTCAAAGGATTCCACCATTTTTGCCTCTGTGTTCACACCTACCAAGGTTCCTATCATAGTCTTCTCTCTTTCTATTTTCTAGTTTTTTTTTTTTTTTTTGATTCTTGGACTCCAATCTTCGTTTTTCGACGTTTTTCAGGACGTTTCAAGAACCAGTCTAAGCTCTAAAAATGAGTCTAAAGGTCAGTCCAAAATACCCTCTCTGCAACTAATCTTGTTTACTTAAGAGTTCACAAAACTTGAGGATTCAAAAGTTAGATCTTTTGGCTTTATATCAAGTTATCAACCCAAGTTTGTAACCCAAAAAACTTTAATTTCTACTCTATTGTAAAATCAAGAACTTGGAATGGAAAAATGGTTCAATTTCTTTTTCATTTGATTTTTTTTCTTTCATAAATCTAATTAAGATCAAGAACATGAAGAACTCAATCAAGAATTGACTTGGTTTTTGTTTACAGACCAAACTAAAAAATCTACGAACAAAGATAACAAAAGTGTTGTTGATCCTTCCAATGATAGTGTAGAATATGAAGTAAGTTGTTATCAAACCTAATCTATATACTCTTCTTATACTCATGACAAAAAAAAACTAAGACTTTTCTATGTTGAATCAATCAAGATCAACAATGATCAGCGTAGAGAAAACGATGAGGCCAATTCACAGGATCCATCGAACCCAAATTGGTGGCAAGGTTAATGTTTATATTTATAGGATTACGATATTTTAAACTTTGAATTATCGAAATAGTTTTTTAAATCTTGAATTTTGAGAAACGGGGTTTTTTTTTAACTCAAAACGTTAATAAATGGTTTTTTAAAACCGAAATCTCATATTTAAATTTGATTAATCAACTTGAATTTCAATTATATTTACAGGGTTTAATTTTGAGATTAAAATTTAGTTTTGTGTCTATGGTGTAATTTTGATTAAAAAAATCTAGTTATCAAGGTTTATGGATTATGAATAAATTTGATATTTAAAATAAAACCCATAGACACTTAGGTCATATAAGTCACATAAACTATTCTTACATTTTGTATTTTGTTTATGTAACGATCAAATAAACAGCACTACATATCCACACAAAAAAAACTTGAAGGATTATGCAAAATGTCCTAATTCAAGCATTTTTTGCAAATTTATCCTTTGTATGAATGTATACCAATTATATTCTTGGATCTATTGTTATGACATTTTTGCAAAAAAAAATGTTTGAATAAAGATATTTTTAAAAATCAATTATGCAAAATGCCCTAATTTAATACGCTTTTACAAATTTGTCCTAAAATGTGAGGGTATACCACTTATACCGTTGGATCTAATGTTAGAGTATTTTTGCAAAAAAATATTTGAATTAGAGCATTTTTACAAAAAAAAACTTGAATTATGGCATTTTTACAAATCCCAAAAAACTTATGGTTGTTTTCAATTTTCTAAATTAAACTAATATTTTTGAGTTGGTGATTTTTTTTTTTCACCAAATAAAAATAGTTCAAAATTTTAAAAAATTATTCTAATACTCTAATTAAGAACCTGATTTTTGCAGGTTCACTATACTATTAAATAATTGGGTTCCCCAAATATTGTGATCAAGAAACGACTTCGATCTTGTTTTGTCTTTCAGAGTCTTGTGTTTGGTCTTGAATAAACTCTATTATCGTTGTTTTCTTTGTCTTTGTGTATTGTATCTTGTTACTGTCATGTGTTGTTTTTTATTGTTGTAAACTATACACAAAATCTATGTATTGGTATTTTATTGTTGGTTTAAAAACATATTGTTAAAATGTGTTTATGAAATTTCAGATTTGTGTCATTTTCGTTAAATTTTAACTATATATATATATATTAGCAACTAAAACCGAAACGCTAATTTTTGTTTTTATCGTCAAATTTCATGACTAAATCATGTCATTAAACTGCCCTCACAATCTTTTGTTGAATGTGTAGAGAACAAGTAAGATAGAACCAACCAGAGGTTAATCTCGTGGGTTTTTTAATCGATATATATAGCAAAGAACCACGGTTCGATTTTTCTATTAGAAAAAAATTGAAATAATTTATTGTGGATATTTAAGATAAATACCAGTAGAAAATTAGGGGATATGAAACAAAATGACAAATAAAAATTAATATTTTATATAATAAAAAGGAAAGAAATTACTAGGTAAACATAAGGTTGGAATAAAACCGAAACCGAAGAATCGAACCGAACCAAACCCGAACCAAAAAAAGGGGGTTAGAACTGAATCGGAACCGGCGTAAAGTACTTATTAGATCTTGAATTGGGATCCATGGATATCGATAGTAACCGAAACCGAACCGATTTTCATTGGGTACCCAAAAGTAATAATACTTTTCTTTTTTGTATTTTTTCGGTTTTTCAAGTATTTCTTTTTTTTTTTAGATTTTCGAGTATTTTTTTGTTTTTAGAGTAATTTTTAAGTTTTTTGGATATTTTTTTATCTTCTTATCAAGTATCCAAATCCGAAACGAACTGAACCAAACCAAACCGAACCGAACCGAACTGAACCAAAAATAACCGAATGGATTTTATAGTCATAAAACCGAATAATGAAAGTACCGAAACCGAACAGATACCAAATGCCCAAGGTAAACATTTCAAATAGAGGTCTACAAAATTAGGAGAGTCTAAACCAAAATCTCGTATATCTTTGAACAAAATCTGAACTGAAAAGAGCAAACAATGAGATGAACAATGGTTGTCTAGTTTATGAAATCTTCTTTTACATTCCAAAATCTAGATTTGAGATTTTGGTTTTAAAAACTCGGTTATCAAAATTTATGCTTTAAAAATTCAGATGACCATTATTTAGAATTAAAAAAAAACAATTTTAATACTCAAAAAAGTTCTTTCACCAAATGTAAAAATTGTTCGGTATTTAAATTACCGTAAAGAATTTGTCTCAAAACTATTAAACAAATTGATTTGAGAAAACCAAGAAAGATAAAGAGAATTAAGTCAATTAATAAATGCATAAAGAACAAGTAAGATATAGATAACAAGTGCAGAAGGAACAAGAACAACAAGAGGAACAATAGCAACTACTGTTTCAAATCCTCTTTTACATTCCAAAGGTCCAAGCTTTATCTGTACAAGATCCACTAACGCCATTGTCAAGAATCCACATCCCAAAATCGACCCAAAACACGAAGCTAAAATCCCAAATCTCAACGCTAACAAGTTCACGCGCCCTAACCCCGCGTGTAACACACGCGCCTCGTTTTCTAAGCTCTCTGTTCTAATGGCTTGCTTGAGAGACAGAGCAATGAGGCTTGAGAAGAGGAAGAAACTGAAAGAGTACACGTGGCTGGAAACTAATCTTTCTGCTAACTCGGTACCTTTTGCGGCGGCGCAACGACGGAGATGTTCGTTTCCGGCGCCGGAGAAGGAATTTAAAGATGTGATTTTTCCACTTGTGGTGAGGCCGAGAAACAGAGCAAGGGTAAAAAGGGAATTAACGTTTACGATCCCATCGAGGGCTGTGATGTGAATTAGTGTCGTCGGGAGCAGTTTCCGCCGGAGAAATTCGACGGCGACGCCGGAGATTGGCATTAAGCGAATTGGAATGGAAAAAACAGAGGAAAAATATAATTTTGTTAATTAAGCAATAAAAAAATAAAATGATTTTATTTGTAGTTGCTGTTCTTGGGATAGTGTGAGAAAGTGTGTGGCGTCGAAGTTAAGGATTTCGTGCCGTCTCCGGTCAGTAAAAACGACGGGACAGGTGATACGAAACGTGAAAAAAGCTTCATAAAGTAGAAAATCATTGATTATTGTTCATTAGTATATTTTTTAAATAACTAAATAAAAAAATCTCTATGATATTATTTGTAAGACTGTATTTTCTTTCCCAAGAATTGACAAAATACAAGAAAAATTGTAAAAATACACTTTTTCATATAAAATTTGCAAATCTACACAATACATTTGTACATACCAAAATACCTTTATTTTTTTTTTATCATCTGCGTATTTAAATACACTCATAAAAAAGGTGTATAGATTTTATTGATCATTGTTTATAAATAAATACAACTAAATTTTTGTGAACTAATGTTATAAGGGCATCTCCAATTGTCCCTCATTTTGAGGGAAAACATCAAAAAATGAGGGGAAACCATCTCCAATGGTCCCTCAAAATGAGGAAAAAAATGATGGAGATGAAAAATCCCCTCAAATTTGAGGGGACACTATTCATCCCCTCATTTTCTTATTTAGTGTATTTGTCACATCAAGTTATAATATATTTTTATTTTATATTAAAAAATACATAGAAAAATCAATTTTTATGAAGGAAATGAGGGAACCATTGGAATAAAACTCCCCCTCATTTTAATGATCCTCATTTTTTAAGGGAAAATTTGAGGGAACCATTGGAGATGGTCTAAGCAAAATTATAAAACGAATTGATTAAAGTGAAATCCACTAACTCTAATTTATAATTTGCTTACAAAAATTTACTTATATATAAAATTTGGGTACTTACTCACAATTATATATTTTTAAAAATAATTTATTTAGAGTATTATTCATAATTATATGTCTTTACGAAATTGATTAGATCAAAGTATTATGTTCTATATATTTCTTCTGTTTTTATAAGAAATATTGTATATGATATGTAGTTCATAATTATATTTTTGACAAAACTTGATAAACTAGAAATCTTGTGAACTGTTTTTTTATTTTTCTTTTTCTCAATTGATATAAAAGATAGTTTGTGTCACAGTTAAATTTGTGTTCAATTTTGATTATATAAATTATATGGATTATTATTTAAGATTATAAAGTTGATTAACTACGAAATTAATGAATTATTGTTAACAACTAAAAAAATGATTAATTAGAAATGTGATTATGCAATGGTTGTTGAATAAAGTGATGTATGAGATCCACTTATCTATTTGTAATATAATTTTATCACAATGTAAACGTTACTTATTAAATTAAGTAGAAAATAATTAAAATAAGAAATCTTGTCACCAAATTTTGAATATCGTAGTGTTTATGGTCGCACTATATATATATATATATATATATATATATATATATATATAT